>CM055428.1:6345334-6401843 GCA_029228465.1 Salix viminalis
AATCTACAGTGTTGATTTTTTATTTTTATTTTTCTGAAGAATCAATCTAAGATATTCAGAAGAAGAAAAATAACAGCTAGATTTGTTAATATTCAAGGCCCATCCCGAAACCTAAATGGACTGAAAAACACAGCATTTTATAGCCCAATGAGCCAGCAGGTGGTCCAGTAAAAACCAAAAAGGAAGACTAAAGTTAAATCACCCCGTGTAAAAGCAAGGGATCAGTCACGAAAAAATTTCATTCAAAGATAAAGACAGTAAGGAATAATAATAATAATAATAATAATAATAATAATTATCGTGGTCGATTCAAAACCTCCTCGCACGTGCAAACAATCCGTAACGGCTAGTCAAAATTACTGGCTTAAATCCTCAAGGTCTGCGACCGACCATGAATGCAACATTTGCCGACCATTCGTTGAAAAATAGGATATTACTATTTTTTCTCATCAACAGCATCAGCGGGCGTTATTTTTGCATTTTCAATTGCAAGGTGTTCAAGCCTTTAAACAAAGTCATGGAAGAAAAACGCACCTGCAAGTATTGAACGAGAAACACTGTTTGGCATTTTTCGTTTATGAATTTTGAGATTTGGAAGATTTTTTCACTGACATAGCCTTAGCCTTCTCGGAGGAAGTTTTTCTCTCTCTCTCTGGATAATCTAATCGATCTCATGTTTATGAAGTCTTTATGCTCATCATCTTCCACTTTCTAGTTTTGACCTCTGTAAAACTGGAAGTTGCTTTATTGTCCATCGAAAATATAGTTAAGATCCAGACTGATTTCTCCATTATGATAAAAAGTTGTCATCTACGAAGAACAAAGAGCAACAGAACCAACCATTGCAACATGCCGCTGCACTCTATCATGTTTCATTTGATTGAATTACCTCCGCAACAGGGTAATTTTCACGGCAATTACAAAGCCAAAGACACCATCAAGTGAAGGAGAAGTGCACCGTGATATCTACAGTTGCATTTACAAGTGGAAGGGAAAAAGAAAAGGGAATTTGTAAGAGAAAAAAATGAAGATGAAAAAAGGGATCTTGATATATGTTAAGAGTCCAGTAAATAATATGCTATTGAACTCTAAAAATGGCAAGATCTTGGGGTTATTTCCAGCAAACCAAGACCTGCCAAAGCTTACGCGTTCTTCTCACGATTTTACCCCATTCGCAAGCAAGGAATTCTAGCAGTAAGAATGGAGGACCTTGAATTGGTGCTGGTGGTGAGTTGGCGCCTCCATCACAGCTACGATTGCTGTTGCTTCTTCTGAGATAGAAGCTTCTGCTACCAACATCCCCAATCAATTCTGATTTATCTAAACCTGTTAACACCAAGTTATAAGAATCAAGAAATCCAACCTACAAATAACAAGATTAGTTAAAGAATCTATCAACAAGATCCATACATATTAGCTGAGTTACAAAGAAACTAGCAAAACAATACTATCCCATGATGATTTTAGCTTCGTTTGGCTGGTGAATGACAGAGACTCACTAAAATCCTAAAATAAAATGCAAAATCACTGTGACTTACTTTGAAGGCTGAAATAGGAGTGATGCAATTCGTATGTTAATGCTGCGTCCTTGTCAAGTTTTGGGGTTCGTCCTTCTTCACTGTATTTGTCTACCACAAGCTTAATCGTGTCGTCTACACGAGATCCTAATTTAACCATGGTCCTGACTGGCCCTGGACTCCCTTCAACTGTTACATTAACCACCACTTTTGCATCCTTCTTGTATCCCTGCATGCTCTCCAAATTTGCATCAAACAGTTAAGCATAAAAGCTAAAATCTTCAGAGACACAGAAGATTATATATATATATATATATATATAGTTTCAGAATTTTTTTAATTCAGTAAGACCTTAATCCATATTATCGGCAATAATCTGAGGGTTAATTCACCGTATTTTAACAATGTATTCGTGAAGGGCTAGTTAAGTAAAGAACTTTTGGTACCTGATCATAACTGGAGCGAGGAGAGAAATTTGCAGGCATAATCAAAGAAGGAGAGGAAGCAAAAACATCCGTACAAGTATGCGGCCTAAATAAAACACCACTGCCACCATCACTCTCGTAGAATAAGAAGCTCCTCCTCTGTTTCTGCTGATCAATACTATCTTCACTACCACCACCCCACGCCATCATGGGCTCCGAGGAGCTTCGTTTAAAAATCCTTATGGACTTGGAGGGCTTCACCGATCGCCGTTGTGATGGTGTTCGTGTACTTGGAGAAGGAGATGGGTGTGGTGGTCTGGTCTTCCGGCCACCTTTCGCTGGAAATCTCCGCCGGACATGATTCTCTGGCATATATGTGGTATTATGTGAGATTAAAACAGTGATAAAAGAGGCCGGTGAAGTGTCTTGTTTATGGGGGTTTTCTTAGAGTGGAAAGGAAAAGGTTGTGGGTGGAAGAGAAGGTGGAAACCCACCGTTGGAAATGGATGAGAGGAAAGGTAGTTGGAGTGTTCGCGTGACGATGGAGGAAACTGACAATGGACGTTGGATGAGGAAACTTCCCTCTTATCAACTGTTTTTCTTCTTGCCTTTGCCTTTTTCTGAACTCAACGTCTTTACTTTCCATTGGTACATTTTTTCCCTCTACATATTTTGTTTATTGGAAAGGTTCGAATTCTTTTTAAAAAAAAACAAATCCCCTGAATATATAAAGGTAGTTTATTAAAATAATTTTGTTGTACATGGTATTTCTTTAATCAAACAAATAAAATAAATGCAATCTCATTAGCATATAATCCTCATTCATAAAACCAAAAAAATATATATTTTGATAATGAATGATATATATTATAATATAAAAAAATAAAAGGTGTAATTCATCCATATGGAGGTTAGAAATGTATCATATATTGTTATTATAGCAAGTCATTTTTTTTTTAATTATTATTATCAATAGTACAAATAGGGGAACAATGGAAATGGGATATCCAAGATAGAATGTCTTGAGAAGAACCGATATTCGTATATATAAATCATTTGAGTGGAGGACTAATAATACAATATATGGCTAGCATCACCACCATAAATGGTGGCCAAGCGTTGATCCCACCGACAAATGGTGGATGTGAAGTCGTCTCACGACACTGGGCGTCACTCCACTACAGGGATTCTTATTTTATTATTACCCCGTGTCGCTTAGAACAAATTCAACAGGAGAGCAGAAAGAAAAAAAAAAAATAGTTTTTACTTTTTATTTTTATAACTTTAAGTGAATAACCATATATTTTTAAGTTGAATATCTACTCCTACATATTTATCGAAAGAACCAAAAATTATTTAATATATTATTTTGACTTTCTTAAATAACTTTTTAATTTGGAGATGATCTTACACTGCCAACTTTTGTGATCATACTCTTAATTTGCTCCAAAAACAGAGCTACTTGGTTTCTTGTCTCATGTCGGTTTAATTATTTCTCTTGCAAAAGATGCAGAGGAATTCAGTCATTGGATGAGGGATTTCACTGGTCCATGTTGCGTGGTCCGATCACTTATTGAGCATCGATGTTCATGTGGAGATGGTTTTAAAAAACTTACCTGATGATCTAACTTCGGTGCTAAGAAATAAAGTTGGAAAGTTTCTATTCCTTGCTTTGGACTGAAGATGCTTGGTTTGTCTGCCCATTTTCCATGTAATTTATTTCTTCATTAAATATTATTTATCATATTTGTGGCTGCCTGGTCCTTTTTTTTAACACTGCATTGATTTTGAATGGCATTTTTACAAGTTTTAGAGGAAACCTTTTGATAATATGAGAAAATAGCAGCAGCAGCAAAAATCCAAAAAATTATATTATAAAGACCCATGATCAACAGACAATTCAACCCTCCTCTCCTAAAAGAAAACTAGGCCATTGGTACTGTTTATTGCACTAATAAACTCGTATATGATTCACCTATTATTTTAAATATTTCCGAAAATATTAAAATATGGAAAGGTACTTCTCACACTAGCACCAAACTCGCAAAAAAAAAAGAGGTGATGATAAATGGAGTACTGGTGGTTATCTGCTGTAAAACATTCCTAGATCATTGCCCTTTGCCCCCCTCTTTATTCCATCTTTCCTTGGAATACACATCTTGCATAATTGTTTCCTTCACATAATAGTGTTCAAACGACAGTAAAATGTCAATGATCCTACTCCACCAAATCCACATGTTCAGCGTCTTCAGCAAGCTGTAGAAACAATAATAGATTAACTTGAAAAGAACAAGCATTAATGATGCCAGGAACAAGTCCGGGTCAGGCAAAACTTGTTCTTCCGCCGAATGGCTGGTTACAGATTAAGTTCTTTTATGAAACCATTAAAATACCAACTTATATTTGAACAAGGTAGAGAAAATAAATGACTTACTAGGAAAAGATCGGCCTACCTTGTTCATGACAAGAGCCAAAGGAAAAGGAAAACATCAGCATATAATCATGCCGCTGTTCATGAACCAACCATAAATCAGACATGTCTACAGACATAAAATGATCTTGCCGTGCTGAGCATGGTCCACTGGAAAATAACATCCCAGACCACAATTTCATGACAGCAGAGCAGGGACGATATTCATTTTCTCCCGATCAACTTCATCCTTCATATCATACTAGAATTTGCATTTTCAAGTTGATTTTAGCCCTCCGTCATATGAGACTTGGCCTCCCTGATGAAGATTTAAGGACATTTAAAGCTCAAAGCAGATTCATGCATGTCCTGACCACCTTTCTTCTACATTTAGTAAATTGAATTTGCCATCCCAAAACCAGATTTGGAGCCAGGGAGGGTCTGCGATCTACAAGGACTCACAGACTAGCATCTTATCCTCCGAGTACAAAAAAGTCAAGTTGATTCTGTCCAACTACACCCAGATAACTTGACCAATTTGTTCTCTTTCCACAACTTTCTCAATCTCCTGACATCATCCCACCTTCCAGCAGAGGAATAAATGTTGGCAAGAAGAGAATAATAAGCAGTTGCATTAGTCTCCAAAGCAAAACAATGCTCAGCTGCAATCTCTCCTAACTCCACGTTGTTATGCACGCTGCAGGCAAGCAGCAAAGCCCCCCAAACCCCAGAATGAGGTTGCATTGGCATACTCTTTATCAGCTCATATGCATCTTGCAACCTTCCAGCTCTCCCTAAAAGATCGACCATGATTGCATAATGATCAATTGAAGGTACAAGGCCATGGTCCTTCATGGAACTAAAGAAACGGTAACCCTCTTCGACCAGTCCAGCATGGTTACACGCAGTTAAGAGCCCAGTAAAGGTTGCTAAATTTGGATGGATTTGTGCATCCACCATCATGTCAAACAACTTGATAGCATCACCAACCTTGCCATTTATGCCACATCCTGAGATCATAGCACTATAAGCAACCACATCCTTCTTGTTTAGGCCATGAAACAGCTCACATGCCTTGTCAACACTCCCACACTTTGCATATAGGTCAAGTAAAGCAGTAGCCAACTGGTCATCAATATCTGTTCCAAGATCATTTACATATGACTCAATCCATGATGCAAATCTCATGTCTCCCAACTGTGAACAAGCTGATACAACACTTGCCAAAGTCATCTGATCTGGCTGAATATTTGCATAAGCCTTAAGCATCTCACCAAACAGCTGAAGGGCCTTCCTCGGTTGGCTATTCTGAGCAAAGCAAGATATCATGGCATTAAACGTGAGCAGATCTTTCTTAGCTATCTGATCAAACAGTTTGCTCGCAGAGTCAACATCTCCACATTTTGAGTACCCAGTGATCATTGTGATCCAAGAAACACTATTTCTTGCGGGCATTGTGTCAAAAAATCTCCAGGCTGATTTCATGTCCCCACAATTGATGTATCCACTAATCAATGCATTCCAAGAAGAATAGTTTTTCTCTGGCATCTGTTGAAACAGAGCACATGCGCGGTCCATGTCCCCTATTTTCGCATAGCCTGATATCATTGAATTCCAAGATATGACATCTTTCTTTGAAATCTGGTCGAACACCCTCTGAGCCTCCATTAAATTCCCAGATTTCAGATGCCCAGATAAAATTGAATTCCATGAAACCACATTCTTCTCTGCCAGCTCATCAAAAACCTTCTGCGCAGTGTTCATATCACCCAGTTTTGAATATAAATCCACGAGTGCTGTTTGAACATAAACACAATTAGAGAATCCATATTTGTAACTTTCAGCATGGATTGACATTCCACCCATTTTGTGTGTGGTCCTAGCATATGCCCTTAAAGCAGAAGATACAGCAAATGTGCTTGGACACGATCCTTGTCTCTGCATCTGAACATAAAGATACAAGGCTTCCTTGAATTGGCCTTGCTGAGAGAAATATCTAATTGCCCAACCCCATGAGAATGAATCTGGATGTGGCAAATGGTAGAGGATGTTGTGGACATATTGAGAGATTCTTCTAGAGCTATTGCGAGTGGACAGGAGGATTTGACGAACCAAGAGAGGTTTAAGGCTATTAAGACCATTAATGATGATGCATGCGTGCGTTTGTTTTGCCTGGTTGGCAGTCAGATGAATGTTCAGTATCGTTGTCAGTTTGGCAGCCAGCATCTGGATGGCAAGGTCGAACAGTCCAAAAATAACCTACGGTTGATCAAACCATTTGGTCGCAAATTCTTCGTTTCTAATCAGTTAGGAAAACACAGTTCCAGTCTGGCTCATGATCATTATATCTTGATATTCTGAAATGGCATCACAACAAAAGAAGCAAGGGAACGCAAGCCTCAATAACAATGATACTTCTGTATCTCTTGTGAGGGTCAACACACAGCCATGCACCACACTAATGGACGATTGGCCATGATACCCATGAAAAATAAAGGGACGGTAAGGTTAGATGTATTATAGCACAGAAATTCAATCCTTGAAGCTATTTCACCTGAACAAAGATTTGTTCTAAAGATAAATCAGAACTGAAACAGTAAAACCAAATCAACCATCTTACTTTGACATCACATCACACCAAAAAGTCATTTATCCAGCTGAATTTATGATAACACACTTGCAAGTGGGAATTTACAGGCTGGTCGCTCAAAGGCATTGGTACCCGCTGTCCAATCCACCGAATTTAGCAACAATGTACACATTAAGCAAACAAACACGCAGTAGAACAGCACAGAGCGCCTAATAAAGGATTCAATTGTACACTGCATACATCTATATAGAAAAAAACTAGCATGGATTTAATAATCTGATAGCCCAACATATAATTTTGGTCTTTAAGAATACATATATAGAGAAATCAAATACATGAAGAAAAGGCCATACTGGAAAAAAAAAATATAGGACTAAAAACAGCGATCAGAATCATCATTACTCAATATGCACGAAGGTCTAAAATTTAAAGTAGACCTCGAGTGAACTAAATTAAGACCATAAAACTAAATTACAAAAAAAAACCACTCATCCCTTCATTACGCATACCAGCATACACACTTGCATACCCGATAAGAAAAGACTTCAAGTTTTGAGCTTTAAACCTTAACAGGGATGGAAAAAAAGAAACAGTGATTCGTTGAAACGATGGAATTAAAATAGATACAAAATGGATTCCCAAACCTGAATTGAATATGATGCCGTTTGCATTATCTGGGCTTTCACTTCGACTTCTTAATCTCCCTGCCTCTGTCTCAGCCTCTGCCTCGAAACATGCAATGACACTGCTTTTGAAGACAGTAACTACCAGACTATGAGTAGCTAACAAGGAGCCCAGATCAAAGGCCTTTCCTTATTGGTAATCCTATCAGAAGCTTTGTAGACTTATCAAGCATGGGCTTCTTGGAATAATGGGCTTACATGTATGGCCTGCTTACGATAAGGCTCTCACCTTTTAGTGATAACCATGCGAACTGGATTAAAAATAATTGAACCTGGAAATAAAAATCATGCCATAAAAAAACATTTGATATAGTTATTAAATCTAATATAACATTTTATATCGTAAGTTTCTCTAACTCCACTCTGCCTAATTTTAGTTTAAAATTAATACTGTGAAAGTTGTTTTATGCGACCTCATCGACTTTTGATCTTGCAATAATTAGAATGAATCGTAAAAGGCATCGTTTGAGTTTTTAAAAAATATAAGATTATATCTTTTTAATATTAAAGCGATGATATATTAGATTGATTTGGGTTTTGAGGTTTAAACCATCATGATTGGATTATGAATTTTATTAGGTTTAACAAAAAAAAATCACTTAATAATATGATGATAAAAAATAAATACTTATTAAATTAAACACCAATTCAAAATCAACCAGGGCAATGAAAATGATATAAAGAAGGCAAAATTGATAAAATCAAAAGAGAAAGAAATGGAAGGTGGATTTTAAATATATATATATATATATATATATATATATATATATATATATATATATATATATATATATATATATATTTGTCATTGCTATATTTGTCATTGCTATTGACACATGACCTAGTAAGTTGATCTTAAAATCTCTTAACCTGATTTATTGTCTAGTTTGACTTTAAAATTAACCTATACAAGAAGAGTTGACTCTACGTGACATGGTATATTTAACCTTAAAATGCAACCTGCATAACATATAAAGGTATGGTTTGAGTTTTTTTTTTAAGTGATATTTGTTTCTAATATTGAGATAATAATATATTAAACAGTCTCAAGTTTCACAAAAATCATTGATTCTATAAGGTTTAATTTATTTAAAAAAAAACTATTTTTATTTAATAATATGATAACAAAAATAAACACTTGTAAGAACTGAACATTAACACACACACAAAAAAAAAAACAAGATATATTATTTGGGATTGCGATAATTTTATAGAAATAAAATCAAAATAAATTATGACAACCCTTTCAGAATTAATAAAATATTGAATGATGAAATCGGAGAAGAAAAAAAAAGGAAGGTAGACTTTTAAAAAAATATAGAAAAAGTATACAAAAAAAATAAAATAAAAAAACAAAAAAACATGAGTTGCTTCATTGTTTATATTATACCGAGACAATAATAAATCAGATTGATTTAAGTTGAGTGACCTAACTTGTAAAACTTGTGACTTATATCATGGACTCCACTAATTTAAAAATCTTTTTTATTTACTAACATGATAATAAAAATAAACACTTATAAAAATTGAGTATCAGTCAAATACTGTAATGTTTTAAAATTGCTATAATATTATAGAAAATAAATTATAATAACCAATTCAAAACTAATAAAATAATAGAACAGAAAAAAGAGAGCAAATAAAAGGTAGATTTTTTAATTAAAAAAAGACCTCTCTTCTCCAGATGTTTTAGCTGCGAGTTTATAATTCTGCTGCTATAGTTGACGACGATTTCACTTTCACACCTCGGGATATAAGACTTTCCAGTGTTTTGAACTCATTATTAACGTATTTACTGTTCCAAATAGAAACTTAGTTACCGTGCAAAATAAGAAGAGATTAGAAAAAAAAGGTATTGATTTTTGTATTTTGTTTGTTGACTTTTTTTTTTATGGAAAATTAGCATTGCAATAAGAGGTGTCCTACTGTGCTTTTAGGTTGACACCAACAACTTTTTAAAAAATATTTTATTTCTACATATTTTTTTGCAAAAAGTATAGTGCCTCAATTTAATATTATTTTTTTTCATATTTTATTTTATTTTTTCTATGATATTATTGCAATCTTAAATAAATACCCCAATTTTGGTTGGTACTTAATTTTTGAAAGTATTTATTATTATCATCATATCACTAAATTAAAATTAACTACAAAAATCAATTTTTTAAAACCCAGGAGAGTCCATAATTCAGGTTACAATTTTTAATGAATTAAACTGCAAAGCCCAAATTAATATAATATTTCATCATCTCAGCAATGTTTTTTAAAAAAACTTTTATATATATATATATATATATATATATATATATATATATATATTAACTAACACAAAATTCTAATCACTACCTAATTGGATACTGTTGAGCAAGTGGGTGATGACAGTACAAAACTTGAAAAGACTACTCATGTGCAAACGGCCCAACAAGACTCCCCTTTATTTCATGTTGTAAAGCCACTTTACAGAAAGCTTGCAAATCAATAATTTCATGGAGGCCCGCTCGCCTCTTCACTGACGCAGTTTCGCCCTCTTGTTTTGTTCATCAGTATACTCATCCACCAACGAAATCATTTCCTTTCCCATCGTGACTCGCATGGTATTCATCTCTCACTCATGAATTATTAAAGTTGCGTGGTGTGGAGTGTGGACAATCACGGCGGCAGATCACGGCGAGATTTGTAGGGGCGGCAGCCATATGCACGGGAAGATTGAAAAACGAGGGTGCTTGTGAGATTCTCTTAAAAACACTGAGCCGGCCGCCGTCTCCACGCACGGCGGTGGATCGTTGAATGCTGCTGATTGTGTTTCTACACGAATTTCTGTTCTGATATCATAATATTCCTTTTCTTTTCTATTAGAAAATCTAACAATGGTTATCAAGCCCTGAGAAAACAAAAAACAAAATATTTTTTGCTTGCTATTATAAAAAAGTTTGGAATTTTACAGAACTTTGAGCTTGAATGGCAATCGATAGGTTTTATATCACCAACCATGTCCAGGGATCAAGTCACGCTTGAGTGCTGTAAGAACATAGGTAGAAAGCAAGGAGAGCCAAGCGAAGCATTCATATCCGTACACAGTATAATCTACCGTTACCGGTATTTGAGATGAGCAAGCTTTTGCTTTTTTTTTAATTTGAAATAAAATGTTTTTTATTTAGAATTGCATCAAAATATTTTTTTTTAAAAAAAATTAATTTAATATCAACACATCAAAATATTCAAAACCCTATTTCTTTTAATTTAAAATAAAAATGAAAAAAAATATCATTTTATTTTCAAAAACATTTAAAAAAAAAGCACTGTCAACCATCCGTAAACATGACTTGCTAGCCTTCTAGTCCTAGCAGGCTCAATTACAGTAGGCAAGCTCGAGTGGCCTTCCATTACAGAATTTATTTATTTATTTCCTTGAAAGAGGCCGCGGTTTGTTCTCAAAACCAGTTTTATTTAATTTTATAATGATTTTTCATGTCATTCAAGTTCTTCTTGATTTAATAATGGCACCCTCCTGGTTTTAATATGCCCATGATAAAGCCGGACGTTTTCAATCGGCTGCTGAAACAAGTATGCCGATGATATCACAATAATGGAGGGCAAATAAATAAGAAGATTGATGATCATCACATAGGCCATGGCTATACCGTTCATTAATTATAGCAAATCCATTTTTCTTCGTCACGCATGGTAGTCAGTTTCTGCATCCCCTGCCTGGTCAATCATAGCTTCAAATCCGACAACTACGTGGCAAGAGATGGGGGCTTTTTGTGCTTCCACAGTCCACGAACCAAATCATTTGCCCAGCACAAATCACAACACATCATTTCATCACCAACTTCACTAAGTCTTTGATCAAAATAAGGTAGGCCCGGTTACTGCATCAAAGTGAAGATGGAGGAACCCCATCACATGATTGGATTCTGAGACGTGACCCCTTTTGCACTTTCTCTGTAAATCAAAACTGTTTTTACTGAAAAAGCTGCTGTTCTCAAAGCCAGCTTTGCTCTGGTCCAAGCTTTCTGCGTGAGAGCTTTTACACAAGTTGCTTTTAGTATCTGGGATCACGTAAATGATGTCAGAATATTGTCAGTTCAACGACCAGTGAACCACTTGCTGGACTGGTCCCACAAACAGAAAAACCTTGATTAGTTAGAATTAGGTGGTGGGAGTCTTCAAAATTATACACATTGTATCTTTTTAACACCTTCCACAAGATCAATCATTTATTCATGTCTGCGAGGACATTCACGCAAATTTCACGAGAACTCCATCCCAAAATTCTTCAAAAACTGATTAAGCATAAATAGTCTTCTTGTTTATTACCTGGGAAGTTCTATAGCGTGAAAGAAACTAATGATTGAAAATAATAATTACGAAGTCAGTTAGCAACTTATAATCATGGTGATCGTGCTTCTTATTGTCATTTCTGACGATCTCGGTCTAAACTTTCACTGACTTTTTTTATTATTAAAAAATAATATAAATTATATTTTAGAATCTTATTTAAAATATTAAATTTTTAAGTGAAATAATTCTTTAATATGATATTAGAGATTTGTTGATCTAAACGTCACGAGTTCAAATCTTACTATCCTTATTTTATTTGATAAAAATCAAGCACAAGGTAATGTGAGCCTTTATGCAAGTTTCAAGCTTAAAGAGCCTTCATTTAAGAAGGTGTGTTAAAGAATAATATAAACTATATTTTGAAACTTCATCTACAAGTTTAAGTCTTTAGATGATATAATTACTTAACAAGTTATGTGAAAAGATGATAGGAATCAAACAACAATAAGAAATTGTTCATAGCCAATCAATTCGGGTATCAAATAAAAGAAATCAACTCAAAAGGAAAAGAAAAATCAGGGTCCACGTCCATCAAAATCTTGTATCTGGTTGGTGAGATCTCAAGGAATTGTAAATGTAGCAAGATTTTCCTTGGTCTTTGAAAAAGCAAACCAGATTGTCTTTATGTCTTTAAATTCATTAGGGTCTTATTTCAAAACCCAATCATTCGGTCTTAAAGGAAAGCTGCCTGTAATCTGTATAGAGCATGAGTTTGTATAGAAAGGTTCCGGTAATCGGTATAGAGCGTGAATCTGTATGGGGAAGTTCTGGTGATCGTTCATATAAGGAAATAGCTGATCTTATGCCAAAATTTATAATCGTTCAGATAAGAAAATCACTGAGCTTATGCCGCATTTCTTGCTTGTTGGAAAATGTTTTTTTCTACACCTTTTTTTTTAGTGTCCGGCTGCTAAATGAAAAATAAATTAAGGCAAACTTTTTTTAAAAAAAAAATGCTTCCCGTCGTGTTCTTTTTGGAACAACTAGACATAATAAAATAACCCGTTTTTCTAATAAATAAATGTGGCCTAAGAGGAAGCTGATAAATCAAGAAATTATGTTAGACTTATTTCATCAATAGAAATCTCCTGTCCAGGAAAAAATCCAAACAAAAGTTTGGTTTATGATGTTATTTGGAATCAGCTCATTGTCTTTTTGACTTCTTCAAAATGAATTACGTACTCTCCAATCATTAGTAGCCTAGCTATGATATCATTATTTTTTTTAATTCAAACAAGACTGTATGTGCGGATAAGACTTTCTTCTCTGATTATTTTTATTCTGCTCTTGATGTGTTAATTTTTTGTTGTGGTTTGATTCGATGGAAAAATAACAAGAGCGCTAACCATGAATTTTGTATGTCGAAATGGAATGTTGATGGTTATTCTATTGGCAAACCTGAACTTGCTAGTATTGAGAGTTTCTTTTTTGCAGTCATAAATGCTTGGTGATGAGATTTCTCTCTACATTAGTTGGGAACTTGGGATTAAAGATTCAAATGAAATTGAGTTGCTAAATATGATTAAAGCTCTAGCACTTTTTTTTGGGAGATGATTTTGTTGAAGTTAAGCTCATCTTGGAATCCACATTTTTTTTTGGATGTGAATAAACCTCATTATGTGGAAAGTATACTTTGTAGATCCAAGTGAGTGAATAAAATCCTGGTTTTTTCATATTCTTATAAGGGATGCATATCATGACTCAAAGTCGAGACTTGTTGTGCAAATCACAAGCTCTTCGTTATTACATCATGTTCTTCGAGAACTTTGAATCCAATTTAATTATTGTTGTTAACTAGATGAATAAAGTCATCTAATAGGCCAAGGAGATTTCATGAGCTTTTCATCTAAATTCTTTTCACATTTGGGTCTCGTGTCTTTCTCTTATCATGTTTTTCGTGATGCAAAGCATATGTTCGATGATTTTTCAAAACAAGACGTGACTAGAAGTTGTGAATGTGTTGCATGTCTTTGATCCTCCATGTTTTTTACACCATAATCAATTTATCTTTTCTCATCTTTTTGGTGTATTAATGCAATTTATTGCTTAAATGAAAAATAAAGTCAAAATATTATTCTAAATTGGAATATTGTGTAGTAACTTCATGTACTTAGCTAAATTAAAGGATCAATTAGACTCTCTTATTATCTAATTTAAACCATATATTTCAACATGTCAATACAATTGTAACGTGGCTAAAAACACTGAAAAGATGCTATCTTCTACTGGATCGATTAACTTAGCATGTATATATGATTTGCTCGGATATGTATCCTGCGAGTCAAATAATAATCGATGGCTTTCAAAGACAAACGTGAAAGATAAAAAGAAACCGCAGAGCTCCGATGGGCCATGAGAAATCATCACATCAAGGAAATCATGTTTCCAATCCTCTTTTTGTAGCACTATCGTTTCTTACATCACATTAATTCTCGAGCTAAACTTGATTTTGTTCTTTCTTAACTATGATTACGAGTCAAACAATGGATAAATTAACCAATAGGATTCGTAATGCACGAGAATATGATTGAAAAGTTAGTTTTCAGAGGATATTTTTCCTTTCCAAGCATGCATGCATGCTTATAGCAAGTAGGTGTGTTGCTACTTGGATTTTTTTTTTTTATCTTTTTTATTGAATATTTAATCCAGTGTCCATAGCATGCGTAAGGGCATAAGGAAGGGGGTATTTAATTAATGCATGCAATAAATTTTATATAAAAAAGAAGAATTATATTGCAGATCATTTGGGGATTTTGCAAGCACACAGAGAATATGTGTTTCAAAAGAAACAATCATTTGGTCTCAAAGATGAGTCAAACGAAAGTTGACTCATAAAGTATGACAGGAAACAGTCATTGGAGACAGGATTCTCTTATCAACAAGATTTCTGCGCGCACCTGAGGTGATCGCGACACGTCGCTGATCAACACTTTGTTTCAATTGACTGCAAGCTTTGCCTATATGATCTCGTCTAATTATTAGCACGGGGTATGCCCTCTTTAATTCGGGCTTCTAATTATTATAATGTAATCCAAAATCTGGAGTCTAGTGGTGGAAGATGAAGCATTTCTCTCTAATCAAGCCAAGCAAGTAATCTTATCTTCAACACGGTTTACGAATAATATTTTTTTCAACAAATTAAGATGATTGATTTTAATTAATGTAATCAATTCTTTTGCTTTATACATTGAAACGTGGAAGAAATTGTAATTTATATCTTTTAATATCCATTTATATGGATGATGGGAAGATCTTAACGATTTGTCTGTGACTAAATTCAAGTGCATTATAGGTATAGCAATGATATAAAGTCTCTCGATGCCATGCGACAGACTCGTATTTTTGTAAGACCCCGTCAGCTCTTGTTTTTTTTGTAAAGAAGTTTGTAATTTTGGTTTTTGATGAATCGGACCTTCGACTCTGGATTTATCTTATTTTGGTCCCTCGATGCTTTTTTATTCTAATTAGTTGTGTAACCTGTGCTCCGTTGCAGGCTAATTAAAAAAATTTAGCATAAAAAAATGATGTTCATTTGACAGAAGCATGTCATAAAGAAGGGAGAAAAAAAAGAGCATCACGGGGTATAACCTATTAAGCCAAATATATTGTAATAATTTTAATACAATGATAATAAAAGGTAACAATAGTAAAACAAAAAAGAGTCAATGACGGTAATGTTAGGAAAATCTCTTAAAAAAAAAAGAAACAACAAAGCTAAATTATAAGCAAGCTAAAAAATAATGCAATTATAGAGGAAAGAAAAAAAAATAAAACAAAACAAGTTGACAAGATATTGGGCCTCAATGCTTGGCCCATCCAGAAAAAAAAAGTCTATTTAATGGACTAGTCCTCTCTTGGATAAAGATGACAAAAAATAAGGATCCTATACTTTGAGATTTATCAGGGGGTTTCTTTATCTTGTATTATTGTAGTGGTTGAGATTTCGTCTGCTCTCTCTATTTTCTTATTGGGTAGAGCTAGACTTCTTGTATTTGTATTGGGTTTGATGACATATGTCGTCCTTAAACTATTGAGATTGTAATAAAACTAAGGCCTGACATAAAAAAATTTAACTAGTAAAGCTAACAGTCAATCTCTAAACATTATTTTTTTACAAATAAAAATAGTTAGAAAATGACAAAACACTATACATCTTGTCATTTCAATGCTGTCCATTTGATTAATCAATTGAAATATATATTTTTAAAATTTGTCGAAATTTTTTATACGATAACATTAAGTGATACATTAGTATTTGCTTCTTTTTTTCTATATATTTAAAAAACAGTGCCATCTATAGCGTTTAGACTACGACTCAAAATTTCACCATTACACTTAACGACCAAGTTCCACAGCAAGGCTTAATCGGCCTAAAAAGATAATAATTTAAGGGTGTAATAGATAAAACCGATAATACAGAAAGATAAATAATATATATATATATATATATATTTAAAAAATATAAAAAACAGTGTATATTCTCCATGAAATTAAATTAACTATAAGCAGGATTTTATGAAAGTGTTGGGATGGTGCGTGTGTGTATATATAAACTTTCATGTTTAAATCAATAAATATAGAAGGATAAATAATATATATTAAAAAAATAACGTACAAAACAGTGTATATTCTCCACGAAGAAATATTATCTACACGTAGAAAAAATAAGGTTTATACGTGTTGCCCCTAAGAACCTAAGAAATTGCATAGAAGGATGTGTCATGATAGAATTGAATAGACAGTTGATGTCAGTGTCAAACTAAAACTCCAGCAAGTTTGGGCTAGAATATTCGTGGCATCCCTAAATGTCCCAGCTGTTTAGGTAGTCCCTAACTAATGAGAATTTATTTCTATGTTAACACTAATAATTATTTCATGATTATAATAAATATAATTGAAAATTATATTTCTATGAGTATTCAATGAGAATAGAATATGTATTTTATTATTTTTTATTGTATACTTTTTGTATAAACTCTTCAAATTATTTTTTTAATTTCTTACACAGTCATGAATTTTCCTTTTGATAAAAAATAGGCTTATGTAAACAATGAATAAAAAAATATTTAATTGAAAAATATATTCTTAGCCGAAAATCTAAATCATTGAGATTCTTACAGATATTTATTTTAATTCTCATAAAAAAAGAAAAATAGATTTTAAACTTGGCCCGAGGCACTGCGTTCACAAAAAAAGAAAAAGAAAAACTAAAAGAGCGAGATAGTTGACTATTTCAACCGTTGTTGCTCCTGATTTATTTGACAGTAGTAACTGAATAGTGTCTACAACAACTGTTGTTATAAATTGTCAACATACACAGTAAAATTGTTTTTCTTTTTCATATTAATAAAAACGTTTATATATAAAAAAGGTTTTTGTTAACGAGGAAGAGAAAAAAAAATCACGTACACTTAGGCCTTAGATGACTAAATAGGCTTCCATAATTAGATTTTTCTTTAAATTAATACTAAAGTGCTTAGGAAAAAAAAATGCTATGCCATAAATGAGATCTCAAAAATATAAATCTATAATTTATATATCTTATCCTTTTTTTAAAGATCAAAGTAGTTTAGGATTAAACATATATATATATATATATATATATAGTAAATAAATAAGCTTTTTTTCATCGATTTTTTTTTATAAAAAAAATCAATTTACATGGAGCAGAAAACATAATGGCATCCACGTGTAATGGCGGGTCAAATATTATATTGTAGGACCATGGTCCCTCGGAACACCAGTATAAAGACAGTCCCCTCTTTGTTTTGAGTCCTCCAACCGGTTCAAAAATTCCCGCATATTTTAACTAACTCCTCTCACTCCCCCCCCCCATTTCTCCCCCACCCATTTTCAGTTTTCACATCAAAATCTAGTCTCCGCCGCCGCAATGCTCCCGTACACCACCCTCGACGAGGCAGCGGCGGCGCTAGGAAGGAATTTGACAGTAGCAGAGACGTTATGGTTCAACTACTCTGCAAAAAAGTCAGATTATTATCTTTATTGCCATAACATCTTGTTTCTTTTTCTGATCTTTTCTGTCGTGCCTTTACCCTTGGTTTTCACAAGTCTTTGGCGATCTGGTGGGTTTGATAAGTACAAGATTCAGCCTAAAGTCAAGCTGTCTCCTTCTGAGACTTTCAAGTGTTACAAGGATGTTATGTTTATGTTCTTTTTCGTCGTGGGGCCTTTGCAGTTGGTTTCTTATCCTTCTGTCAAGGTGAGACAATTTTTGTTTTTGTCATCAGGGTTTATTCGTGAAACTTCGTATGCTTTTGATTGCTAAAGTCTGGTTTTCTGGGCACTTTGTTGTTTCTTATTTTGTGCATCGTCTGTTATGTTTTGATTTGTTGAATTGGTTTTTGATGATCACTCTGGCTTTATAGTAGATTCTGTACCATGGGATCTGCTGGGTTTTGGCACTGGTTGCCGTTGGAAATCACAGATTTTGTTGATTTATGTGAATATTGGATAATCGTTGATTATCTGTTTTTGGGTAATTATTGCGGGATTTCTATTAATTAAAGCCAGCTGCATGTGACTGTTTTTCCCTTTGATTGATTTTATTGGACTATGTTTGATTTTATTTTGGTTTATTGAGCAATCAGTTTTAATTTTTGATTCTTCCGAATGTGATGGTGACTTTTTGAATACTTTTAACCACCTGCTGGCTAATAATTGCTTTTTTTTTCCTTTTCTTTTTGTCAATTTTGAAATGAGATTTAAGGCTTCTGCTGTTTCGTATTTAACTTGCATGTCCACAGATGATAGGGATTCGAACAAATTTGCCGTTGCCTTCCGGATGGGAAGTCTTTCTACAGTTGTTGGTATATTTCATGGTGGAGGACTTTACCAATTACTGGATCCATAGATTTCTCCATGGTAAATGGGGATACGAGAAAATCCACAAAGTTCACCATGAATATACAGCTCCTATTGGGTTTGCTGCCCCATATGCGCACTGGGCCGAAGTCTTGATCCTCGGAATTCCATCTTTTCTTGGTCCAGCTATGGTTCCTGGGCACATGATTACATTTTGGCTTTGGATTGCCTTACGGCAGATCGAGGCAATTGAGACACACAGCGGGTACGCATGCTATGCTTTTTTTCTTTCTTTCTGAGAGCCCTTTTCTGCTTTACTTGATTGTGACAAAATGATAACAACTTTAGAACTTGCTTGCTGCTTTACTGTTAAATTATAGACTTTCCTGCAAAATAGTGGGAGATTTCAAGTTCAGTAGTGGCTTACCTTTTCTTGATGTGGGGATCAGCATGGTCCCTTTTTTTTTGGTTTAGTCAGTGAATTGTTATTGATTTATAAACAGACCGACAATCTTTTGTACCTGATCAATTAGTAAAATTAGGGTAGGTGAATTGCAAAAAGCAGCTATTGTTTTTCTAGAGAGGTTAGGCCATGTCACTTCCTCCACAGCAAACTAGAGCTTCTTTATAGTGTCAAATTCCATCTTCTTGTTGATTTTATTTTGTTAATTTTTAAATCCTAGCATAGGTGATGGATGAACAATGTGATTAATGCTAAGAAATGATGTATGCTAGTTCCTATCCTTGGATTATTTATGACAAGGGCAAGGGGCTTAAGATCAGTGAACATCACCAATTTAGATTTTGACCATTGACATTTTCCAAAATTTATGCAAGCTCACTGCTCTGTGCATACCTTGTAAAGGTTTATGAATGCTGCAATTAATAAAACATTGCTAAGTTAAGCCCACATGACAATTATGGAGTTGTGATATTGTGTTTCTAATGTTACATTTGGCTAAATGCTGCTTGCTTTTTAGCTATCAATGCAGAGCGATTTCTCAGGTTGAAATTGTTCGAAAGTAAATTTGATGTTAGGGATGTACATAGTCTCCTAGTAAGCGTTGTAGTATTTTACTGCCGTGTAAGACATGTAAATCTGTATGCAATAGATATATGGAGATAAAATCCAGTAGTACTACAATAGAGGAGCATTCTTCTCCAAGGAGCCATGGATTTGATTTCTCTGTTGGGATGGCTCGAAGTTATAGATAGTTTCATTTTGCATTGAAATGACTAGCTTGGGGCTAAAAGATAATGATGATGATGCCGCTTTTATTTTCCGTCCCTTTCAAACTCCTTTCTCAATACAGATTTGGGAAACCATAAGGAGCTTGAATAGATGCAAAATATTACCCAGTTGTTTCCTTTCTCATATGAAGGAAGAAAAAGGAAACAGGAATGATACTTCCAGAAGATGGGGTCTGTGCCACAAACTAAGAATGGAGAGGTGTCCATACCAGACATATTTATGTATTGTTTCATTGTGATAGACATTTAGCTAGGGACATTTCCAGGGCTCACTTTTCCCAATTATCAGTGAGGAATATTTATGTATTGAGGAATGTTTATGTTAATACAGCTCGAACCACATTGAGCATGTTTCATGTATTTTATGATTTTTTTCAGATCCAATTAATACATAATGGCTCCTTCACGTGTTCTGTTTTTTTGTTGATAAGCAGCATAACAGCCGTGCACGCACTCTTGTGCTGCTCCTAATCTCCTGGATGTATATGTTATGATGTTTTAACTTAACTGTTGGAGAACACATGGCATGCAAGAGAGTAACTTATGTCTTCCTATGTAGATACGACTTTCCCTGGACTCCCACAAAATATATTCCATTTTATGGTGGTGCAGACTACCATGATTACCATCATTATGTTGGAGGACAAAGCCAGAGCAACTTTGCGTCAGTGTTCACATACTGTGATTTTATTTATGGAACTGACAAGGTCAGCAGATATTTTTTGCAACTAACCATGCAATCCTGGAAATTATGATAACTGATAGTTGAATGCTTTCTTTGATCAGGGCTATCGGTTTCAGAAGAAGCTTCTTTGGAAGGTAAAGGCATTTTTTCACTTTTTCAAAACATATCAATTGACAAGTGGAACTTGCTTAGTATCTTGTAACTATGCTCTCCATCACATACAATTATCGTTCAAGATAGGTCAATGTGAAGCAGTATGGATATAGTTATGCCTTCTACTTGGATACCTGCTGATATCATATCCATTTTGTGCAATCCAGTTGAAAAAGGGAGTGGAAAATGGTGTTGACCAGAATGGAGGTTCCTACTATGTTCCCACGCAAGATCATAAATCTGACTAGCTGTCGTACAGCAGAACTCTTACTCTACACAAAAGCCTTTAGGGCACAACTCTTGAAACCTACCATTTCAAGCAAACGTTGTCCATATGCTAGTCTGCTTACATTCAAGCTGTTAGTGTTTCAGGTGGGTATGATTCCATGTTGTCTGTAACTTGAGGGGGGGAGTTTTAGCGTTGAATGTTGTTAAGCTTCAGAATGTGGGTTTTTCTTTAATTGAAAAGCTGCTGGATACAACGACTTTCAACTCTAGAATTTTTCTGGTGTTTTTATTTTAGTTTCTGTTTAACATCCAAATTTAGAAACTGCATTTATCCACTGCAATCCCAACCTTCAGCATCAAATGTACATATCTGTAAACACACCCGAACGGGGAGAAAGGTTCAAATTGTGAAAATGCAACTTCGATTCCTAAATAAAACATTTTACATTTAAGTAGAACAGTAGATATCAAAATTTATCAGCGATATTCTTAAAGTAGGTTTTTTTTATAATCTTAGCCGAGCGGGTTGTGGCCAAACAGACCACAGATTGAAATTGGAAGGTGCGAGTCGTTTTCTGATGTCATCCGTGAAACATGCAATAAAATGCAGACAGTTTTTGTTTTTTTTTGCAAAACGAAAAGAAGACAGATAGATAAAGACTCGTTGCATTTGGATCAACGGTCGACGTCAAATGTAAAGCTGGCTCGGTAATTCTTGACTCGAAACGTTCTCGGCTTTAAGTTTTCATGTTTTATGAATTTAACCAATTAATACAAAATGAATGAAAATCGTATTTGCACAAGAATCCCTTTTAGTTCAATTGGTAAAACCGCTGCGCTCATAACCTTTCGGTCATGGGCCGAACTCTACTTAGTGACAGCCGAAAAGGAAAAGGGTCCATGGACCTGCAAATACACGGACCATTATCATCTCAGGCCTTTCCACAAAATATCGTGGTGTGGCTTTCATCATGGGCCTTTTTTAAAAAAAGATTTTAAAGCTATTTATTTATCTTGCGTAGGGTTTCAGGTTTCGTTTAGAATAGCAAGACAAATAACGTGTTTGATTTGAGAAAACAGGTTATATCTTTGAAGAAGAGTGTATTAAGATCTGATTGGTCCAATGCCCTCTTTTCTTTCCCACTTTTGATAAAGGCAGTTTGAGATTTTGCAAATGAAATCTCTCATTATTTCCTTAGACCTTGCTGGCTTCTTTTTCTTGGGAATCATCTGGGAAGCTCATATATCCTTGTTATCAATCTTTATCATACACGTGGATAAAATCCTTTGGCAATCATGGATCCACACACACCAATCTTTATTATTTCAGGTCCACACGAGAGACTATTGATCATATGGAAACATCAAATATTACTTGCTTCGTGACTTTCTTGACCCCTAGTCGAGTCCATGTCAGTATAGTTATGGTTGTTTTTTAAGGTATTTTTTGTTCCGGAATATATTAAAATAATATTTTTTTTTATTTTTGAAAAATTATTTTTGACATTAGTACATCAAAATGATTTAAAAACATCTATTTTTTAATTTAAAATTAAAATTAAAATTTTTCAATTTTTTTTTAAATATTTTTAAAATACAATGTCAAATACCCTCTTAATTGATGATACCACATGATATGTATCTACATACACTTCACTTGCTGTGTCAAAAGCAAATTTCAAGGAATGGTTTTCATGTAAACTCGCCAACTTCACTCGCATTTTGTGCCATGAGTCGAATAAAATTAGTTTTTTTTATGTAAAAAGCAAAAATCTTTTTGCAAGTATTGTTAATGTGTCCTTTTGACTTTCAAAAAATAAATTTAATTGTGAGCATCAGAGTTGAAGTATGTGTTTAATCAAGTAAAATGATTAAACTAAAAAAAGAAGCACAGAACGCTAAAAACCAAATACAAATCATAAAAGGCATAATAAAAAAAAAAGAGCACTCAAGATTATTTTATAAGAAAAAAACTATAAATTTATTCTTGAAAATAAGATTTTTAATATATTTTGAAGTTATTTATTTTTATGATTAATAAAAAAGAAAATAAATAAACAAGATTATGAATAAAAGATTTGAAAACAGTAGCTATATATTTAGCAAAGTGGATATTCAAATTCAAGCGAAAACTTTATAATCATTTAATTTTACTTTAGAATATCTCAAATGAATGATGAAACATATCAACATGATTACGAACGATAGAATGATATGCTCATATTTCATCTCTAATAGAATTTGTCCTTTTAATACAAAGAGAGTGGCAAACCTATTTAAAAGAAAAGAAAAGGTGAAAAAAAGGAGTTGTTCTCGATATAGTGGTATGAGGCTTGTAAATAATCAAATATATCTTTCGGTTTTTTTTTAATGTTTTTTTTTAATGTTTTGTTTTAATTTTTTTAAAAATAATTACTACTAAAACACCAAACACTGCTTAAATTATTCAACCTTAGAGCCACCCATGTAATTATCAATATGCCAATATGAGAAGAAATAGTCCACTCGAAAAGCTATAAAAGTAGACGGTGGACTTGTAAATCTTTTGAAAAAAGCCTGGCCACGTGTCAAACCATGAAAGACTATTAAAATAGGTGGCAACTGGGCAGTAAACACAAACTACTGCTTGTTTACACATGGATATAAAAAGATGCGACATTTTTCATATTAGTGGATGACACTTTTTGGCCTTTTCTCATCGTCCTCCCTGTTTTTTTTATTGTTTTTTTTTTAATTTTTAATATTAGTGTTATAAGCTGAATTATAGGATAAAAGACTGACTAAAGGGTCTTTGAAAAAAGTGAAAAATCAAGTGGATAAATAGACATACCAAAACCAAGGGTCTTATAAAGCTTATAGATTTGTTTTTAGTACTTCACCGAACGACAACCAATCCAAAGAGGTTTAGAGTCAATGATAAATGAAATACATGTCGTTGGTAATTAGTGAAAGCCTAATATAAATGTTTCATAAAAGATCAATACAAGATATCAGTGTACCTAAACTTCTTTGACATGCCATGATCATCAATTCAAGTCCTATAATATTATGAAGACTCGAATATCTTTTAACTTGAATTTGCATTTTTTTTTTAAATTAAGCTCTTCAAGAAAGAAAAAAAATTGTATCTTGGATAATGATATATTAAATGCCCGTTTAATTTAATCCTTATGCTTGTTTAAAGTTTTATAAAAATCTTAACACTCAAACATAAATTAGTAATATTTAAATATTTTGTTCCAATAAAGTTCACAGCTAAAAAAACCCTTGAGGTTAACACTTAGAGAAAAATAATACACATATATCACAGGTAAAATAATTTTTTTCATAACCTTAAGAAAATATAAAGACATTAGAAAGTGAAAAAACAATTACATATATTTTATTGAGTTATCTTGTTCTAATGACCCGGGTGAGCTAAAAACATTTGACGCAATCGGTATCACATTGCATGTCAAGGATGTAGTAGTTTAGAGATTATAAACTTTTAAATAGAAAAAAGATCAAAAATGATTTTTTCACATCTCTATTCTGTACTTGTCAGTCGTAGTTAATTGAAAGCATTGATACTCATCGAGAAGAAAACAATTTTCTTTACTTGAGACGCTCATCCAAAGTTTCCACGTCTTTATTCGGTTACGAAAGAAAATCAAAATCTCTATTCTCACTAAATGGTGAATCAAGCGAGAGCAAGAAAAAACTGGATCTGGGCATGTTTGAAGATGATCCAGGATCAAGTTGGGTTTTCGACGAGTGATTTTGAGAACGAATTCTCAAAAGTAGTAATTTAAAACTGGATTTATATATATATCTCTAATATTGCCACCCTCATGATTTCCATGTGCTGGTATATCATCATTAACCAAAGATTACGCCAAGTGTGTTACGACAGCCAACCACCCATGAAGTGTGTCTCACCAATAAACTACTTGTTTGTCTAATTAGCCAGTCAATCATGTGTGTGCGCGTGTGTACACACACACACGTATATAGACTAACCCTTTCCTTTCTACTAGGAAGATAATTACATCTACTTCTGATGATTTGCTTGATGCCCTACACAACCTCTCACCTCTCTCTCTCTCTCTCTCCATCTTTCTCACGCAATTACTGCATGGAATTCCTCTATATATATGTTGAGAGCAGTTTTGCCCTTTATTTATACTAAAAGCCAACTTGCCCATATAAATATCTGCCATTTTTACGGTGAAATATACGAGCATGTGCCGGATAGATGTTGTAGTAGTTGTTGATTATTTGGGGGAGGGCGCGAAGAGTTGGGTTTTATTGGATACCATTTTTACGGTGAAATATACGAGCACGAAGAGTTATATCTCCATATATTTGTAATATTCTCTTCCTAAACCAGTGCAATTAATTTTGCTACCTTTTGCCATTTTCTTACACTTTCCTAGCTACTCCATGATTATGATACAAGCAATGTCTGTTAGCAGAACCTTACAGCTCCCATCAACGTACTGTTTAGTCTCGAATATAGATAAAGCCTTCTTCTTCTTGTGAATTTTAAATCATAACAGTGAAACGAGAGATGAACTGAAATGCATCAATTATGTAAGGAAAATACGCTCGTTGTTCAATAATGAAGATCCCCAAGAGTGAGATCAGATATCATCAGATACATCGATATCACGCATGTAGAAGAGGAAAAGTAAGTGTACGTGTACAGATCATCATGTTACTTAAGTTGGAGAGACATTAATGAGCAGTCAGGGACGAAAACCTTGTTGGAAATGCTTAGAGAAAGGAAATTACAAGTCAACACATCCCAGTAAGCACTAAAGTTCTGAAAATAACAGGCCATAGAAAATTTCATATCTTGAAATTTCATCCAAAAGATCTTCGATCGACGATCTAAAATGGGTTACAGCATGCAGGAAGGTAGAAACCAACCCATACGGCCAAATATTCAATTTTCCCGGCCCCCTTAATGAGGATGCACAGAGAACTTTTAGGTGGCAAGTCGCTGCATTGCGACCCTATTTGAACCTTCATCAAAGCTCTCCAAGGTCTCTTGTATACTTCAAATTTACACGTACGTCAATAACCAATCAGAGGCCAAAAGCTCTTGGTTTCTCTAAACTTCTCTGGTGCTCTAAAATAATACTAGGTCAGATTTGAAGGTGGGTGACAGTTGTGACATACGTTATTGACTAGCTAGTTGGATATTAGCAAACCAGACACATGTAATAACTGAGCACTAAGCAACCTCATTTAACAGCACTTCATTTGGTTGATAAAGAAAAAGCAGTTCAATAAATTGTTTTTCACAACAAGGTTTTGAAATTTGAATAATAATAATAATATAGAGAATAAGCTCCCGTCCCATCCAGTTTTAACGAAGCTTCAAACGTTTTTCCAACATTATAGAGATTTGCGAAAGAGAAAGTTAAGATGAAATTCCATGTATGCAAGAAGCTTTCTCGAATTTCTCTTTTCCTAGAACATTCTTCTCCTTAAATGCAGATAAGGGTATCTTTGAAACTCTTCTTTCAGAGAAAAGGAAAGCCAGCTTGCTGGTAAATATATCATTTCACCATAACAACCACAACAATAAACATTGTCATCATGATTTTAAGCACTTTACCGTGAAAGCTTGTACGCCTGTGAGACCCCTTTTGCGAGGATATGGACAATCAAACTAACTTTTTTTTATATCAATATAGCATCACAAAACTCTTCTGGGTTTCCAAAATCATGCTAAACTCGTTTTGATATCTCTACACGTACGCCACATTCTTGAATTCTCGTGTTCATATTCCATCCTATCTGGTGCCCTAATAGGTCTCCTCTTTTCCCTTTTCTCTTAACAATACGAAGCAGCAGCAGTATTGCACTATTCCCATTCTATTAGAACTTTATGTTATTTGGTGACTGGATTGAATGAGCCCTCTTTAATCCTTGCGTTCGATCTCTTAAATTAAAGTTTAAGAAAACTATAAATAAAAACATTTTAAGCATAAAAAGTTAAATTACACATTATACTTAAAGTTGTATATCAGATTTGACCTCATTGATAAATTTATAATTTTTTTATATAATTAAATTGATATTTGATCACAAAACAAGTTGTTAAATTTTATTATTACTAATTAATTTAATGCAAACAATATTTTATTTTGACATCGTCATAAGAGTCTCTCTAACATATTTATTTAGTATTAATCTAAACAAAATCACTTTCATTAAAAAAAGAAAAAAAATCTAATGATGTTTATAGTACGATGAAATTTTAACTTATTGAAATTAAAACACTAGGGTTAGTTTTGTCACTCTAAAAAATATGGAATGAGAATCACAATAAAAAAAAAGTGAAAATGATACCATATAAAACAATTGCTCCAACTACCTAGCTTGGTTAACTGTGCACCTTCTCCCTTATTTTATAATCCCCCATGGCCCCCCAAAAAATAAATAACAAGGGGAAAAAAGATAGTTAAGTAGTTTGAACTTCATGTGTTATTTGCATGTGATTTCCATTTTATTTTTTTAATAAAAGGTAATTAATTAATTAATAGATGGATCCGATCCATCACCTAAGATTATAAGATATCATATCATCTTATTTAATTATATCATCAACTTTGAAATAATCAAACAACAACTATGATTCGGGAAAAAAAAAAGAATTGTTTTTTTTAGGATGAGAGAGAAAATTGGTTATTTTTTCTAATATGGCAATAAGATGACACGTACTCAATAATAATTGATTATTGATTGATTTATTGTCTCTCAGTTATCAAACTTTCACTTGATAATTTCTCAAAAAAATGATTTTTTTTTAAAAATTCATTTTGTATCTTTCATTTATAACAAGTCAAAAGAACATCACGATCTTTGAAAACTATTGTGTTTATCCTTAGAAAATTGTGGTAACTAGTTGCCAGTCTTTATTTTAAAAATTGCTTTTTTATCTTTATTTTATAAATTAGAAAAGAAAAGGAAGAGGAGAATAAAAACAATATCAAAAGATGAGTCACTAATGGTGTTCTTGATTGCTAGTTGATACACACACTCACCTCTATATATTCTAATAGTTAGTATAGCTTATATAAAAATATAAAAATTAGAATTAAGTCATGTTAGTGTTCATTTGATAGTCACTAAAGACTTACATGATCATTAATTTTAATCAAGATACACATTGTTTTGTCTGTAATCTCATATTTAAGTTCTGTTATTATTCATATGATAATTATTAGATATTTATATAATTATAAATTTTAATCGAGATACACACAAACTAGCTCAAAAAAATAATAATAAAAATGGATCACATCAACGACTCCTGTGTCATGGAGCGGGAAACGGGACGCATTATAGTTACATACAGGAGGAGTTGTTGTGTATTAGCCACCTACTCTTGAGGCTCTTTTAAGAAACACAAGCTTATAATAACAATACGGAAATAAATAAGGAAGGGAAGAAAATCCCAAGCCATGGTTGCATATGGCGAGCTTTTTCAAGGCAATTCTCCATGGTTGTCTTGGTTGCCCTCTTATGTCCACGTTATGAATAAAATGACATGTACAAGTCACAAAAAGGAAAAAAATAGCCATTTTATATATATAATACTTCTCCGGGAGGAAAATAAAATAAAATAAAATAACCTTAAATTCATTTTTAAAGAGAGGAAAAAGGGGGGGAGAAACAGACAAGAAGACTCCCTTCCCTACTAGACCCACAATACACAAAAAGAAAAGGAAGCGAGAAACATGAAAAGGAGGCCAAAACTAGAACCTTTGTTTTCCATGCGCGTGAACCTCACTCTCCAATCAACAGGGAGTGACAGCCAATGTCAGTAGTGTTTTCGTACGTCGGACCGTGGCTCTAGTGTCCTTCTTCATGTGTAATGGCAAGTTCCCATCACCATGGCTCTCTTCCCCCCCACTCGCAAATGAACCTGCTGCGTCATACCACGCTCCCTATGCCACCATTGAAACTCCTCTCTCAGTCGCTCATGCCTCCCTTATTTCTCTCTTACCCCATCACCTCTCTTTCTCCCTCTCCCTCTCCCTCTCCCTCTCAGACAAACAGGCCCTTTGAGAAAGACCAAACTAAGCCACTCTCCATATTGAAAACAGTAAGAAAGATAAAAAAAAACTTTGACATGGGCACTCGCCGGAAAACGAGAATCCGGCGACAACCACTCCGGAAGCCTTTCCAAGCTGAATGACAGGCTTGAATCTCCCGTGAAGTCTCAAACTTTGACCATTTTTTGTGCTTAACTACTATATATACAATATTACATAATGGCAACGAGTAACACAGCAACTACACCACCTCCACAACAACAACAAGTAGACACAGCCACGGCGGAGGAGCTAACAGCAAAGGCAGCACACAAGAGATATGAAGGTCTGCTGATGGTAAGGACCAAAGCAATAAAAGGAAAAGGCGCGTGGTACTGGGCTCATTTAGAACCTATGTTGGTCCGTAACACCGACACTGGCCTTCCTAAGGCTGTGAAGCTACGGTGTTCATTATGCGACGCCGTTTTCTCCGCTTCCAATCCTTCAAGAACAGCCTCTGAGCATCTGAAACGTGGTACTTGTCCTAATTTTAACTCTGTACCGAAACCCATTTCTTCAATTCCTCCAAACACTGCCTTACTGCCCTCTCCTTCTTCAAGCGGCGGCGGCGGTGTTGGTGCTACTACAGCAGTGCATGGTACTAATAATAGGAAACGACCTGTCGTTTCAAGTTCAGGGCTTTCTGGTTCTGGTGGGGTTGCATCATCAGCGTATCCAGTGACAGCCGTTGGTAGTACGTACCAAGTAAGTCCTCTTGCTATTGTGGATCCATCAAGATTCTCAGGTGAGATGGCTATGCTTCCCCAACAGCCACATTTGATGTTGTCTGGTGGGAAAGAGGATTTGGGTGCTTTAGCTATGTTGGAAGATAGTGTAAAGAAGTTGAAAAGTCCTAAAACTTCGCCAGGACAGGCTCTGAGTAAGTCCCAGATTGACTGTGCACTTGATTATTTAGCTGACTGGGTTTACGAGTCTTGTGGGTCTGTGTCCTTTTCGAGTTTAGAGCATCCAAAGTTCAGGACTTTTCTGAATCATGTTGGTTTGCCTGTGGTTTCAAGAAGGGAGTTTGTTGGTGGGAGACTGGATGTTAAGTACGAGGAAGCTAGGGCTGAGTCTGAGGCAAGGATTAGAGATGCTATGTTTTTTCAGATTGCATCGAATGGGTGGAAGGTGAAGAGTAATGGGAGCTCTGGTGATGTAAATTTAGTGAACTTGACAGTGAATTTGCCTAATGGAACTAGCTTGTATAGGAGAGCTGTGCTTGCTAGTGGTTCAGTGCCTTCCAAGTATGCAGAGGAGGTTTTTTGGGAGACCATAACAGGCATTTGTGGGAGTCTTGTGCAACAGTGTGTTGGGATAGTTGCAGACAGGTTTAAGGCCAAGGCATTGAGGAGTTTAGAGAACCAGAATCATTGGATGGTCAATCTTTCTTGTCAGTTGCAAGGTTTCACTAGTTTGATCAAGGATTTTAGTAAAGAGCTTCCACTGTTCAGGACTGTGAGCGAGAATTGCTTCAAGCTTGCAAGTTTTGTCAATAATAAGACCCCAATTCGAAATAGTTTCCATAAATATCAATTGCAGGAGTATGGGAATGCAGGATTATTGAGAATGCCCTTGCGGGAGTATGAGAAGATGGATTTTGGACCTGTATATACAATGCTAGAGGACGTATTGAGCTCAGCTCGAGCGTTGCAGCTGGTATTGCATGATGAATCGTATAAGATAGTATCCATGGAGGATCCTACTGCAAGAGAAGTTGCTGAGATGATTGAAGATGTGGGATTCTGGAATGACATGGATGCGGTGCATTCGCTAGTTAAGTTGATAAGGGAAATGGTTCAAGAGATTGAGACAGAGAGGCCATTAGTAGGGCAATGTCTGCCTCTGTGGGATGAACTTAGAGCAAAAGTGAAGGCCTGGTGTTCAAAGTTCCACATTGATGAAGGAGCAGTGGAGAAAGTGATTGAAACAAGATTCAAGAAGAATTATCATCCTGCTTGGGCTGCTGCATACATACTCGATCCACTTTATTTGCTGAGGGACAACAGTGGCAAATACCTTCCTCCTTTCAAATACTTGACCTCGGAGCAGGAAAAGGATGTGGACAAGCTTATAACCAGGCTTGTTTCAAGGGAGGAGGCTCATATTATACTGATGGAACTCATGAAATGGCGAGCAGAAGGGCTTGATCCTGTGTATGCAAGGGCTGTCCAGATGAGGGAGAGGGATCCCATTACAGGTAAGATGAAAATAGTCAATCCCCAGAGTAGTAGGCTTGTCTGGGAGACTTATCTTACTGAGTTCAAGTCGCTGGGAAAAGTTGCAGTTAGGCTTATTTTTCTCCATGCTACTTCATGCGGGTTCAAATGCAACTGGTCTTTGCTGAGATGGGTGTATGCCCATGGGCAATCAAGGGCAGGCATGGATAAGGTGCAAAAGTTGATATTTATCGCTGCTCACTCAAAGCTAGATAGGAGGGAGTTTTTGAGCGACGAAGATAAGGATGCAGATCTCTTTGCACTGGGAAACGGTGAGGATGATGTGCTAAATGAGGTTCTTGTTGATACATCCTCAGTGTAACATTTTTTCTACTCCTTTTGAATTTTAAAATCGTAGGATTTCTTTGGATTCTTTCCACTTTTTATTTCCTTTTGTATTTCTTTACTTACTCTTTAGAAGATTTTGGGGCAGTCAGACTGGAGGAAGAGATGGACTTAATAGGGATTCTGTTTCTGTATGCCTAGTAATGCATAGCCACATGATTTGAGCAAGTTCCCGTGTTTCTTTCTAGAATGAATTCTCGAGGTTTTGAGTTTGTGAAAAAAAGAAAGAAAAAGAAAACGTTCTTGTTTGTAAAGATAGCTATTTCTTGCTGACAGATTTTTCAGAATGGGAACAATATCGTAAAATCTTGTTCTTGAAGTAGTCTCCCCACTTTCTAAGTTTGAGTTTAAAACAAGAGCAATGGATGCCAATCCTCTGAACATAACGTGTTAGATACTCTCATTTAAGCATGGGTGAAGCATATCAGGGTTGTTTAGCTGATGACTCTATTTTACTATGCTGTTTTTTCTGTGATCAAACCTCTATGGTTATATTCTTTTAACCATTATGCCTCTTTTTAAAAAAATAATAATAATCCAGGGATTACTTGCTCTCACCCAAGTAAATCTCCCAAAAGTCCAACTGAACTTTTGAAGTTGATGCAATTGTGGAGTTTAGCGCTTGTTATCCTATTCATTGCGATGTGGATCCCTAATTTCTTGCTTGATGATCGTATAATTCCTTGATGAACAAGCATGATTGACTGCCTTATATATAATCATTTTTTCCTTCTTGAATTTCATTATTTTGCATGTTCGATATAATGATTATAGGGTCTGCTTGAAAACTTTACATGTTCTTTGTGGTCCTTTATGTGTGCCCAAATAGGTTCCATAGGATGGGATTCTGGTTTTGATTTTCACTACGAAAACAGATCTTCTGTTGAACCTTGCCACACATTCTCCATTTTATGTCCCAAAAGTAGGTGAAGTTCTTGCCCATATGAGCACCTTCACATGCCTTGCTTAGAGGTTTCTTCATCACATCTACTCGAGTTGCTTGCTTAGTTCAATGTCGAATCACATACAGACTGCAATATCGTTTCTCTGAACAACTTCATGACCTGGGGAATTCTTAGGCTGGTTCTGCTGCAATCTTATTTAATGTTTTTCTGTGATGCAACTTTAATCAATTTGCAAGTCTCTCACTTGGGTTTTATGATTGTAACGACTAATCTGGGAAGATGATTATTTTCCACTTTCACGAACTTTGATCTGAGTGATAATCGTTATTAATTGAACTGTAGAAAACTGAAGATATTATCCTAAATTAGTCTTTGTGTTGGCAGAAGAGCTCGACAAAGATATTGAACTGCAGAAACCACCATAAGATTGTTGGAGGTTAGTACAATGCCATGGACAATGATTAAAGGTGGACTTCCTCCAGAAGAATCCAAAGACTTCACTTGAAATTTTTGGAAGTGAAATGTCTGTCTGTAACCAGAGGTTGCTTCAACACGCTGGTTTGGTGAATGGCGAGTCAAGTACCTCTACGTGCATCAACAACCTCGGAAGGACCTGAAAGAACACCTTTCTAGCTAGAAAAGCACTTCTAACTGTTTTTTTTTATATATATATATATATATATATAATTATATTTATCTCCTAGTTTTGTGTCTTTGGGAAGGTGGAGACCCACCATGAAAGAAGTGGAAGTCTTTTTTCCAAACTTTGGTTGTCATGGAGGGGGGGAGAGAGAGAGAGATCAGGGTTTCTCCCATCAAATCATCTTTCAGGTAACTTATCCTTTAAACATTCCAAAGCTTGTGACGTTCATGCAGGGTAATTGGGCAATGCTCCCCATAATTGCGAGAAAGCTGTTTAGAGGACCCAAAACAAAGGAAACTGTCGGCATGAAGCACTGCAAAAGATGCCTGAGAGTGATTCTGCATCAAATCCAAACTACTTTTATCGGTTCCTTATCTATAGCTGATCGAGTTGGAAAAGTATAGTTTAACAGGAAGCAGTAGATTCAATCATCCTTTGTTTCATTATGAAACTCGCCGATGATATGTTTAGAATTACATACTGATTGGTTTCGAATTGTTGTTGCTTCCAATGTTTTTTTTTCCATTTGCATGTTCCTAGAATATAAACAGATTGTAGATACTTTGTACATTTATTAATTTTATGCCTGCTAATAGAAAAGGGATAAGATGTTTTGTTTGTCCGGGATGCTATCACATATATCCATCCTTTATTCATGCTAAGGGCACAAGAACATCAGTGCTTGATATCGGAGGAACGGTTTGAATTATGGCTTTCTGTCAAAAGACTACACATTTTGTTAGTGTTGGCCTGAGATGAAAGTTAGTGTGCCCTCAAGAGGTGTGACATGATGATAAAAAAGTTTGCGATTTGCATAGCAGGTATTAAGTTGAAGTCAGGGTATACATTCCTTATAAAAATAGGATAGCTAGGGTTTTACTCGTTCATTTTAATTCATAAAATATGTATTTCAGGAAATAGGGTTTTCTCGTATCTAAAAAAAAAGTTAGTGTCTTATTTATGGTTAGAGGAGTGAACATGAATCCTGCAGTGAGCCTCAAGAATTTGTAATGTTTTCTAGTAAAATTTCTCCACCTCTTACACATCCATGTCTTCATCGTTTTCCAAAGCATGGTTTCAAGTTTCGTATTCGAGTCCGATGTCTAAATCAACAAGAGAAAATGTGAGTTTTTTACCACATCATTCTGACAGTGGCGCGGGCACAGGTCGTTACACTTTCCATGATAATTGCTCAACTTGAATGTCCATTCAAAGGCATGCTTTCATAAATTTACTCCTCAGGATAAACCAGGAGAGGGGGAATTTGAAACTTTGAGCCATAACATGAGAGATGAAACCACAACATGGAAATTTAACAGGCGTAGTGCTGCTTCAATCAATTTTTACCACACCTAAAGCAGTCTCCCAATTATGGAAAGCAATATTTTTTACCACCTTCCAACTTTTCATGGTAACTAATGTATTGACGTTACGAGGAAACTATCCCACTTATATCAACATATTCTTCAAAGCATCCTATACTCTAAAACTCTCTCTCTCTCGATGAGTATGGGATTCACCCACCCACCTCCAAAAACAAACAGTAAAAAGGTGAAAAAATGAGGTGAGATTTTCACTTTTTGGTAAGCGAATGAAGAGAGTAAAAGTAGTGTGGATTGAGTATGGTATTATTTTACCACTTTGGTGGAGTCTTGTAATTACTCATTAAGTGGAGAGACAGAAATTCTTGTCGGCAAGGGATACCAATGCTGACCGCTCACCAACTAAGCTCTCTCTTGACCTTTCATTAGAATGGTATGCTTCACTCCACTCATTTTAGGGTTAAAGGGGAAAAAAGAAAAATAATGATTAGTACAGGACGACACCCTCTCTTTATACAAGAATCTTCCCCTCTTCCAATGCTACTCATTATACAAACTTCTTTTTTTTCTTTTTCCCTTGCCCTTGTTTCCACAACAGGACTTCATTTTCTTCAATTATTCCTATAGCCCCTCAATGCACAGTGAGAATTTTTCCTGCCTTTCGTTATGACTCTACTTGGTAAATGGTAATTTGGCTCATATTCTACTGCGCGCACAATTTTTCCTTTTTTTTTTTTTTATAACCATGCACTCATAAAGGGAGCTCAAACAGGCTTCATATATTCTCAAAAATAGACTTGAAATAACGTTTTTTTCTTAAAAAGAATTGAAGGTGTAATTAATGAGGCTAATGTGAAGAAAAAGAGGGTCAAAGTAAGTTGGTGAAGTTGGCAAAGCAAAGTTTAGAAGAAGATGCACGAAATTTGCACCAAAATGCACCTGTCATGATGTTTATCTCGATCGCTTGCCTCTGCATTTTGGTGAAATGTCAAAAAATCAAATTATAATAAAAACGACTCTTGCGCTCTCAGTAGTGATGATAGTTGGACTAGTCTTTAAAGAAGTACAGTAGTTCGAAGCCTTTTTAATTATCTCAAATTAGTTTCACACAGAAGGATATTCTTTTTTCTTTAATTCTTTCTCTCTTTTTTCAAAATATTTTTTCTTAAATTTATTTGCACGAAAATGCATATCTGCTCGTTGTCAAATTAACCTGAAATATAAGTTCTAACTTAAACTTTATTTCACTGCTATCGTGATGATTCGTGGTCCACCCTCTCTTTTTTTCCTGGGGCAACGAGAGGTCAGCTTCTTGGGTTTTCAACTGAGAAGTTAACATAGAAAATACCTTGCTTTTAGAAAGAAAGATACGGTTCCACTTTAATTTCACTGTTCTTTCACATGGTATACTATTTTTGTCCGGAATAATTTACAAATTAATCTTAGAAAATGCTGCCAAAAAGTGTCCCTCTTTATGTTTTTTTCACCAAACCCTAACTTGGTAGGTTTCTTTATATCATCATGTCTTTATTTATCGTCGTGCAGGTCCTTAGAAGGTTGTGGTCCTAGCTCCTACCTTATATCAACCCAGTGTGCGTGCATTATACATAGAATTTTGCATATATACAAATGTGTATTAATTCGTATGGACAGTTTTTTTTACGATCAGTCCTCCTTGTCTCTTCATCAGCTACCAAATCAAACCGCGCAGTAAGTGTTTATCTTGTAAATAACTGAGAAAGATGGGTTCGTAGATAGAGATTCAAACTCCATATTTAACCAAACAAGAATCGAAGAATTTGCTCCAAAATATTTCCTGTAACCTTTTAGGTCGTCCATCTTGATCCTTACAGATTGTTTCATATATACATCGAAACACAAAGTAGAAAGAAATAATAGAAGTACTTTGCAATCATTTCAATTTTATTTATTTATTAACCTTAAGAAAAGAGTGGCTTAGAGTCAGTGGCATACATTATATCTCGACAAAGAAAAAAACATGCTATGGTCATTTCTGATGCAATGACACACATTAAGTTACAAAGGACGATGGATTGGAACAGTTGATTTAAATGGGTTTTAAAGGATACGACGAGATTTGAGAATTTAAAGAAGTTTGAGCTTACCAGAGTCAAGGATGACGAGATCAATATGATAGGATGATCTCCTAGTGCCTGCAATCAGTTTTATTTTATAACATGGGCTAACATCATGTTATTTGAAAAGAGGCTTATTGCTATGAATAGACAAATTAACTGTCAACGCTGCTAGTTAATGCCACTCTAATTAATGCCACTTAAATTATCCGGTGAATGTGTTTGAAAAATATTTTTTGAAAAAAATTTGAAATTTTTTTTATTTTTTTTATTTTTTATTTTAGATTAAAAAAAAATTAGTGTTTTTAGATCATTTTGCATTATTGATGTCAAAAAAATGAGTTTTTTTTAAATAAAAAAAAACAGCATTTTAATGTATTTCTAAACAAAAAATACTTTCAAAAACAACTTCAATCACAATTTATAGACAAACACTAAAAGTTGAAGATTTTCCAATGATTAAGTTAGGAAGGAGAATGTGAAAAGGCAAGAGTGAATAGGTTGCGTGCAATGAGTTGCAGAGTGTGTATGCCTAGAATGAAGATTGCTAGTAGAGGACTGTTTATATAATCTTAAGCTTCACTAACTTACATGAAGATATGGTGATACAACGTCCAAAGAAGCTGGAATAAGGTTTGTTGAACATCAACTACAGGGAAAATTAACAAGTCTTGAATTTTCTTAGAATTGATAATTGAGTTCTAAATAGAAAAACATGAGTTTATCATAATAAATAAAGGGGCTAAACAGAAAATAGAGATATCATAAGCTCTACAATAAAAGGAAAAGATAAGCTTTCAAAATAGGAGCAATTTGAGATGTTTCTAGAGATCCCGTTCAGAAAAAAGATCTAAAAAATGGTTGGATGATCCATCGATCCTTTTCCATAGCTTGTTTAAACAACTATGGCACATGCCCCGTATCCCATAGGAAATTAAAAAGGTCAATCCTTTCACCCCATGCAGCTGTAGATGATGATCATCATTAAAACAAAAAAGTAACCCTAGATATTGGTGGATCATTATTGAGGATTGTCGCTAGATTATGGACTTTGTTCATACAATAAGGATAGTCGTGTCTTAGAAACTTATATGCATTCATTACGTGTAATATTCGTACTTGTTTATAGTCGATGGAGAGTAGATCGACGAGTAGATGTGCATTGAATTCAGGTATTTATCAAAATTGTTGCATAGGTTCATGTGCGTTTTTGAGTGGCACAACATAATTTAATTTTGGTGGGGAAATCGAGGCACGTGTCACAATCATGGCCTTTTATATATAGTTCCCCAGCCCGTACGATTGGTCCACCACCACCACCACCAGAAAAACTATACTTTAATGTTATTTGGAACCGCAATACTCCCAGCTGAACCAATTAACATTCGTTGTCCCATGTAATAATGTGTGTACAAAAGCTGTCATCAGTCTTGTCGTGATTAAAAAATATGCACCTCGTTTACAGCCCAAAATTCGGTGGTAATAAAGGCATCTTGTATTGTCTTCTACCGGGAGCGAAGATGAATATAGAAATCTAGACAGCCCAAATTACAGGATCTTCCCTGATACAAAATAATAATGCGTGACACCTCAACATCAATCCATCCTGTTTAATCTCTTTAATTACTGGTTAAAATCTCTCACTAATAAGATGTGCTTAATAAAAGTAAATAAAAACATATTTTCAGGAATTGAGTTAGGAAATTAATTATTCCAGTATAGCTGGAGAGAATGAGCCTGCGTGTAAATTCAAAACGTCGTGTGCTCCGAACTTATATATGATCCAGATATGATCATCTGTATCCGAGATGATCAATAAATTTGAAGTTTTCAGGAATTAGTTATGATGGCGGAGAAGGATCCGACGTCGTAGTAATAAATAAGACCACCATGCACCTTGAAGTTGAAAAGTGAAATGGTCGCCTTGCTTGGCAGTAGAGAATCCGAATGAATAATGGTGAGCACAAGAGCCCGCCGAGAGAGGGGGAGGGACATCAACTGGAAAAGGTTTCGAACTAAAAATTATTTCTTTTTCGAAGAATTCAGAAGTCACGTGGTCAGCTAAAACTACCACTGTTTAATGATGAGTAAAAACTGTCAATGTCCGTACACATGACGACCCATCCCAGTCTGCCAGTGACGTCATTCTTGAAAGATTTGAATAGAAAGGGGAATTTGAAAAGACAAAACAAGCCTCGATGACGTTCTGTCTGGCTGTATGGGCAGGCTGCTATCACCAGAATCGGTCCAAAGTCAAAACAAAACTGACATGTAGCGGCTACAAAAACTATGCTGTTTATTATCTATCTATCTATCTATATTAATTAAATAAATATTATTATTTTAATATATTTCTAAAGAAATATATTTTTAAAAAGCAAGTTGTGCTTTCAGATTTCATTTATACTTTAATTAATTCCATTTCTGTACCGGATGAAATTATTTTCATCTACTTTTCCTTGTTTTAGGGTAGCTTGTTTATTCTTCTATTGTATTATTATTCAATCCACGACGAAATTAAGGCTCCAACTTGTTTTTTTCCTTGAAATGATGTCATATTGCGTTTAAAAGTCTTAGAACTATTGGATTAATCCATCGATGAAATTATTAAAAGCATGGGATTTTCATTTAAATAAATTATTTTAAAAAATAATTTTAAACATACTTTCAAACATGGAACGATTTGCCTAAAGATAAATAAAGAGTTCTTGACCCAGGTAACTAAAATGAAATATTAATGGAGAGTCTCATCATGGTGTCTGCTGTATAATCTTCATGGTCAAGTTGCCTAATTAAGCAATCTTCTGTGGTCATAAACAAATGGAGAGTGATTCCCACGTGCAAAGCAGCTGGGATCTCCTGTGACCATACTCATAGCACAACGTGGGTGGGATTGGTCATCATCATCATCTTCTTCTTCTTCTTCTTCATTTCTTTCAATTAGTTAAAGTGTGTGTGTCGTGTGTAGTTTCAGTTGAAACATAGCTCTCTAACAACGATAGAAATGATTGCTGCCATGTTCTCCACTTATTTCATCTCTGCTACTGATTTTTTAAATAATTTGATTTTTAAGTTAGTTGTTCTAGGTGGTGAAGAATTTCATGATATTCAACTTGCAGGTATTAAATATTTATAGTATAGAAGGGATAGAAAAAACATGTTCGGGTAAATATTTTTTTCATCTATTTAAAAATTATATGCTTGTTTGAAAATGTGGTTAAGGTCATTTTTAAAAATATTTTTTGTTTAAAAATATATTAAAGTGATATTTTTTATTTTTTAAAAAATATCTTTGATATCAGCATATGAAAATGATCTAAAATTATAAATAAAAAATTAATTTAAAAATATATATATATATATTTTTAAAAAAATAATTAAAACACAATAAGAAACACTATCTAAATTATAAATTTGCCGCTAGCGGTCCATAACAGTTAAAAAGAAAAGCGGGGCAGTGGGGTTTATTAATGGGCTTTGTTTAAAATGAGGGCTTGATTCCGTAGGGCAAATCTAACTTCTATTAACATAATTTGATTCGGCATTCTTATTCAAATCTAAGGTTCGCCCAGCAAACAACATATGAGTTGCCATAAAATATTTAAAATGAGATTTAAAAACTTGATCAATGTATTAAATCAAATTAACCAATGACAATGTATATTAATAAATATAAAAAACAATTTAGAGTGGCTTGCTCGACCTAACGGGCCAAGAGCAAACTCATCTCCTTGTTCAAATTGTGATTTAGTTTTTTAAAAAAAGATAAATAGCATTGCCTTTGTTTTAATTTATGACTAACCTTGGCTCAAATGTGATGCAATATATTGTCAAATAATAAAATTAAAATAAATAAATAAAATAAAAGAGAGAATGAAATGAAAAGATGATGACATTTTATATTGACTAGTTTTAACATTTGCAATTAACAACATAGATAATAAACACGGTCATAATGACTTAATTCGTTTGGACAGCCTATATTTTTCCTTTTGTTTCCTTACCCTTCCTTGGGTTGGGCCTTGATTAGGTCTCAATTGACCTCGGGTTAAATTAAACAATGAAGATGAATTTAAGAAATAAATGTTAAAGATAAATTTGAAAACAAAAAAAACAGTTTTCTAAAATAGAAGCAAACCCAAGTGAATCTCCAAAATAGGTCAACTTTCCATACTCATAGCTTGTGAAATTATTATCTGGATCAATGATTTTAAAATATATTATCGAAGTGAAGAATTATTATTTGAGATTCAAATGATATAGGAAGTTGTCGTCTTTAATGGTTATTTGATTATTGAATGTGTAAAGAGAAAACATGTTTTATTATTGGTAGGAGTGGTTTTATTTTAATTTATTAATGACAAATTAAAATTTGATTAATATTCATAGGAGTAATATTTAAAAGATATTTGGAGATTCTTTATATTTTGTTTTAAGTCTTTTTTTAATCTATGAATGATAACTTGGAATAATTATAATTCACTATTTAAAATATAAGAATTTATAATTTTAGAAACAAATTCCTTTTCAGAATATAGGATGTATTTTTTGTTTTTTATAATATCATTGCATGGTTAATGCATGGGAGTTTGTACGAGATCCAAGTAATGCATTTAACCAATATTGCCTTTTACTATGTAACCTATAATAGAATGTAGTTTGATCATATGTAGTTTAATTGCTTTCATGTTCATGTCCTAGTGTTAGAGAATAATATAAATCATATTCTGGAGCCTCACTTAACAACTTAAACTTTTAGATGAGATGATTCTTTAACATGGTATCAAAACCTTATTGACCCAGTAGTCACAAGTTTGAATCTCATCATCCTCATTCTATTTGATAAAAATCAAGTACGGAGTGATGTGGGCATGTGCAAGTTTAAGGCTTAAAGGGTTCTCACTTGAATGTGGGATGTTAGAGAATAATATAAATTATATTTTGGGGTCTCACCTAACAACTTAAGTTTTTAGGTGAGATGATTCTTTAACACCTGGTATTTAGCTTACCTTAGATGGTCTAATTATAAAAAAATTGTGTGGTTTTAGATATCATTTATCTTGACTTCACAATTTATTCATATTTGATGTAAGACATTGAAATATATTCTTGTGAAAGAGTATTGTGAAATGAGATCTATGATAGTTGAATCACGATTGATATATTGATTTTGATGAAAAGAAGTTTTTTATTACTTGGAATAGTCCAATTACAAAGAAAACTCTGTTGAAACTTTGATAAAGTAATATATATTAAAAAAAAATAAACTTACATGAATGAGTTGACTTTGAGTTACCCTAGGGGGTGTTACAAAGAGTTATTTCCTTGTCAGTTCTAAGTTTATATCGAGCATGCCTATAGGCTCCATACTTCACCAAATCTATATTTTCAATATACAACAATATTCATAAGTTTAATTCAAAAAAAAAAAAACAATATTCATAAGTTTGGAAACATGTCAATTTTCCAGTTTCTTATAAGTTTCATCATAGAAGTTTTATTTGAACGTATTCCTTTAGGTAAAATATTTTTTACCCATTGAATGATGTTATCATAATCAATCTCACTCAGCTTATGATCTAACTTTCGATGGTGAACACTTATGCAACAATCAATAATTTATTGTGGTTTTTTCACTCCTGACATAATGAGTTCCTCAAAATATTTGCAAAGATCAAAAAATATAGTTGTGTTTGTATTTGATGTTTCATCTATAATCGACACATTCACCTGCACCATCTTGATTTATTCTCATTACATTCATAATCATACCTCTATAGCAATTACTATTATCATCTATAACTTCATGTATATTGTTAAAGCTAAAAGTTGACTCGTATATCCTTTGTACCATGGTCTCATAAAGAAATATATAGTTCTAAATGTGCAAAACAACACATAGTATTTTTTCTTGAGTTTTTTTTTCTATAAATACATCATAACAACATCTAGATCAAGATTTTTTTTTATTTTCACTCTTCTTACATGAACACCTAATATCACTTATACTAATATGTTTTGGATTAAATAGTGTGTAATTAATTAAACCCTGAAAAACCAAAAAATTAATATTTGTTTTTTTTTTAAATAAATATAGTTAGGGTGACTTGGCATAAAACAAGTCACCCCCTCACAAAAAAAAATCCTAGTTGCTCTGAGCTTGGGATAGAAGGTCAACATGTTATGGTTTTGTTTTAGGACCTAGTTATGTTAGACACCTAGGTAGCTTTTTTTTTCAATTGATTTTTTTTATATAACATTTTTTCTAGTTTTTTAATTGTTTTTGTAGAGTTTTCCAAATTTCTAATTTTTTCTATTTTTTTTTCTATTGGTGATTCAAGAGACATTTTGATTATAAAATATACATGTAGGGGTGAATATTATAAAAATATACATGCAGGGGGGATGTTAATATATAAAGAGTAAAAGGTTTAAGACAATTTTTTTTTAAAAAAAAAGCTTTTATTAGATATTTTAATTGATAAACAAGATTTATTTTTTGTTTTAAAAAACACAACCTGGTATACATGTGGAACTGAATTAATAATTAAATATATATATTCATATTGTTAAAATATTTAATCAATATATTTACCGCACATAAAAAATATATGAGAAAAAATTATGATTAAAATATCATTTAATTAATTAGTATTTCACAATCAAATATGATACTTTCTTAAGTTGTATTAACAACTACTACAATTTAAAAATGATACATTGGGATCTTGGCTCTATTCTGAATAATGCTAAAAGCATCTGCCATCAAAGAAAAAGCATGAGCTTAGGAGGATATCAAATGTACAATATAATCTTGAGCATATACTCTCTCTTTTTTCAAAAAAACATTTACTCTTATTTTTATTTTTATTTTTATCTTATAGAGTTTCTTAATTTTTTTATGTTTTATTTTAAAAAATAATAATTTATTTTTGGTGATTGAATGTACATTTGAATATAAACAAATATGACATATAAGAAAAAAAAATGTGAATATATAAGGATGAAAAGGATAACGAAACCTCACTCACTTCCTTTCCTTTTCTTTTCTTTCTTTTTAAAGTTTTTCGTGGATTTCTATGTATAGGTCACTTAGAAGTTAGAGGTCATCGGGACTTTTCGAGAATCTCGAATCTTCGGAATCTGTAGAAGGCTAACTACACTTTAAAAATTTACTGTTACTCGAGGAAGAGCAGGGAAAGTTGATGTTTTGTAGGGTTGACTTCTCCACCGATCAGCCACAACCACGCTAACACGTGTCAACATAAGGTCTCTCCAAGTCTATCCTTTCAAAACAACTACTTTAACTGTATTCACCTCCCTCCCTTTCCCTCTCTTCCCCGCGACTCCCGACTCTCCCCCTCCTTAACCTACGCACTCTGGCACACATAATCACCTGGTATCCCGCACTCATTGCCCACGTTAGCAAGAACTATCACCTTGCCATTGGGATATTAAGATATTACATATAGAATGAACCTGTTAATCTTTAATGCAATACTAAAAACAAATGACCTAATTAAAGTCTTTCCATTCCTAGACCAATTTTGGACGAAACAAAAAAAAAACCCAATAAATATGCACATTCGATTTAATAAACTTGTTATTAAATTCATGATACATGCAAAAATATAAAGATATATTTTTATTTTATGTTATAAATGCTAAATCATGAAAACTGGGTCATATGCAATTAAAATATTTAAATGTTTTTTAAAAATATTTAATATTTGAAAATCACATATAGAATTCCAAACATCACAATTGAGAGGGTAAGAGAATGGGAAACTCTAAATTAATCCCAAGATGATATTCTAAAAACTCAAGAAATTATTAAAATTAAACCAAGGCCATAAAGCAACCCGACCTAAATATCCATGCTAAGAGCCCACGTCCTTGTAAAATATGAACTGACCCAACAAAATCCAGTATATAAATATGGGCTAGCTCATTCTCGCAATCAAACTCAGGCCTAGAAGAAAACAAATTGAGCTTATAAGAAACAATGTCCGATCCATAAAAGGGCTAAATTTCGTTCTTGGAAGATTAAAATGAAGAAATCAAAGAAACTTTCATCCCCAGACCCGACGTTGCCAATCACATGATCGTGCTGTTCATGCTAAAGACATAATATTCATACAACAACCCAAGAACTAGTCCTAAACATCACAGCTTCCAAACATTCCCCCCTTAACTGTCAAGCAAGAAACGATCACCATCAATTTTATAGGATTCAATGTTTTTCTCAAAACATCAGTCAAAGGATTTGCACACAATAATCAATTAAATATGCGGATAAAGGAGCTGGACTGCGATGCTGCTGGAGATGAAGCTGCTGCCCGCTATGCTGAGAAGAGATCCGGGTGCAGAGAATAATGCTGGACTACTGCTTGAGCAGAAGCAGCTGCCCGCTGCGCTGAGAAGAGGTCACCGTGGCTATGCAGAGAAAATGAATTCGCAATTGTTGCTTATGGAGAATGTCATTGTGCTGGTGTAGAGAGCTGCTGCCCGTTGCTGGTTGTGGAGGCTGCTGCTCGCCCTCTACTGTCGCTGGTGGCCGATTATGGATAGCATCGACAGTGAGGTGAAGAGGCTGGATCCAGGAAATGCAACCCATCCTTTACAAATATATTTAAACACGTCCTAGTTTGATTGAAGTAATCATTCATGGAATTTAAGATGGAGAGAGGATTAGATACGACTCATTCATTACAGCTACGTGCAACAGGACGAACACAATGTTGTTTTTCCAGGTAGATAATTGATTCAACTCATCAATCAAAAGTTAAAGCTACGTGCAACAGGACGAACACAATGTTGTTTTTCCAGGTAGATAATTGATTCAACTCATCAATCAAAAGTTAAAGATAAATATCTATATCATTGTATAAACTATAAGAATCTGGTATTACCATAATTAAAAAAGATTAATTTTAGTTTTATATACATCTCTAAAGGGAAGTTGTAACTTGCTAGAATGATCGACCAACAAGAATAAAATGAAGAGAAAAAAACTAAATAGATTGAATTCAACATTGCACAAATAAAGATACTTTTTATTGTTCAATTTAAAACTGAGGATACACCTTGTTAAATCACTTTTCAGCTTCACCATCGAAAGGCTAATCATTCACACACACACAAACGAGGATATCTTTTGAAAAAATGCTGGAAGATGTCAAAAATGATTATGCCCCCAAATTATCTATGCGATTTGCACTGATGAAATGTTTCCAACTCGCCCTACCTCTCAACCAACACCTCGTTATTATGATGTGATTTAGAGGATTGCATCGTCAGATCAGCATAAGCATGTGGTCCAGATTACAGCGTGATGCAGTGTTATCATTTTAACATAAGATTAGCTATTTTATTGAGAAACCGCTAGGTTGCATTAGACGGATTCCAGGCTACCTGATTGACATCATGGCAATCAACAGGGTTAAAAATTATCAGAACGGAATGGTACATGCTGGAGTCCCAAATGATGGAAAAAAATTCCAATATACTGATAGTGGATTCGCTGCTCTTAGCTCCCAAAGATTCACCCAGGGTTCTGTTGTTTTTGGGTTTAAAAATTCATTTTAAAAATGTTTTGATATGATAATATCAAAAATAAATTTTAAAACATAAAAAATATATATTTTATTTTAATATATTTTCAAGTTAAAATTACTTTAAAATACCACTGCTACACAAATTCAACGAGACAGCAAGTAAAAAAAAAGGCATTTTTCCCAGCCAGCTTGCTTGGCTATTGATAATTAGAATGCTTTCTTCTTCATCCCAATGATAGAATTTGAGGAGGGGGGGTGTTGTCTTTTACCTTTAAATATCACTTCATTGCCTGCGCAAAGCAATGCAAGAATCCACCTCCTCAGGGATGAAATGAAGCGCCGCTGAACCCAAACAACCTCTACATCTGGTTCAGCTTTCTGGAACACAGAGATTTGTAGGTACACTAAAAACATAATATCCAACACGAACATGCCATAACATCTAGACAATATTATAGATTGTATTTTCCTGTTTTAATTAGTAAAGTAGTGGGACATCATGAATTTATCAGCAGCTCCGGCTTATATTACAGAACACAAGCTACAACCTTGGGCAGAGTTTTTCCTGTAACATTAAACACGAACCACACTACTATGACTATCAAGGGGCAGATATTTTACATTAAAAAATGGATATCATAAAATGTAAGATTGTTGATGAAATTACAAATGGGGTCAGAAACCTAGAAAAACATCACATTCACCTTCTAATCCCAACACATTTATATCTGCAGATCATCCAGCGAAAGTTCATGTGCTGTCAGCAGTTTCAGCTTCTGCAATTTAAAATCAATTGCATTATTACTTTGGCCAGATGTTCAGCTCACGTAGCAATATACAAGGATCATTGGAGGCTCCAGGGAAAAATAGTTACCGTAATAAATTGTGGGGGATCATCAAGGCTGGAAGAGCCCAAGATTACTTCCCTCTGTAACTTGCTCGTGAGCTTGTGGCAAACTCTTAGCTGGAGATTATAAAAAGTTAGAACACTAAACAAACCAAAAGGACAACCATAATCAATGATTTGGGATTCAACATCTTCTTACCTCAGATCTTGTAGCTCCACCTACAATGAATACAAAAATACGCTGGCCCATCTTTTTAAAATCACTAGATGCGTGTCTTAGAATTGAATCACTGCTGAATGGCACAAAGAAATGACATTACAAATAAAGCCACAGGGAAAATAAAGTCACTCTTTGCCTATAAACTTTGTTGACACTCCAAAGACAAGCATAAAGTACCATGGTGTCACAACTAGCTCATATAAGCAATTACCTAAATCAATCAGGAGATCATAACCAAGCAGGTAATTCATTGACTGGTGGATCACAGGAGCATAACAAAAGATCTAAGAATGTGTTTGGTTTAAATAAGAAATTATCAAGAGTTGAAATCCATGGTATATTTTCCCACTAATCATGGAATATTCAACAGACTATGCATGGAAGATTGAGAAATATTACCTTGAATAACCATCATCAGAGTTCCGTGGTCGAGCCCATGTTGCTGTCCGTCTAGATCTCATTGAATGAGCTGGAACTTGATGCACTGGTGTAGACTGGGATGTCCCATGGAAAGTTGGGCTTGGTTCATTCATACATGGATATTCATCCTTGGACAGTTCTCCTTTGTTAAGTTTATCAATAAGTTCCTGAAAAAGATATGCATACGGTGAGTACCATCTTTTCATATAATCTTACCAACAGTAAAGACATCAAGGCTGTCAAAAATAGTACAATTACTCAGCGACATATGATGTTTAGTTTGGTTTAACTTCTTGTTGGAAGACAGAGATTAAAAGGAACATGACTTTGTGCCTCCTAATTCTTAAAACTTTTTTTTTAGAACACTATTTCATAATTCTTTAAAATAGTATTAAAAATGTGTGTGTGTGTGTGTGTGTGTGTGTGTGTTTCTAAGAAAAAAAGATTGGAATAGTTAAAGAAATAAGTATATTACCTAAATTATGATTTATTATAAATTATTTTTTTAATTCTAATTTTTGAAATATGAGAAAAATTCTATTTTTTTTCAATAGTTATATTCAATTAATTGTTTCATAAATATATATAAAAAAAAATTTGTAGAATTTATTAAAGTACAAATTATATCAAAAGAAAATATAAAAATAATAGATACATTTTCTAGATAAAATTAATTATCTTAATTTTATGATTATAAGAGATAACAAACTTTAGAATATTTTCTACTTGAAAGAATACTTGAACTTATCCTTGTGTTTTATGATTTATGGGGGTGATTTTGTTTTTCTGGCTTTTTGCCTGAAACGACATCAAATTAATTATTTTTTAGGTGTTTTTCAATATATTTTCAATTGCAAAACACTTTTTATCAAAAACACATTGCATCACATTACCAAACACACAGTACATTTGATATTTAGACCATTTTTTTCAACAAAAAAAATCCATTCTAATCCATGTGTTTTAAATTTGGTAAATTTACTGTGTTTTATTATTTTTTAACAAACTCATCCTAGTGATTGCATTTTCTTTATTGATTAGATGTCACGTGAATTATTGCATTACCTTGAGTAATTTTTTAGAGTTGCAAAAAGTATTTTATTAAATTTGTTTGATATGAACTAAAATTCATATGTATCACTACAATTATAAAGGCTGAAAAACAACTTTCTACCAAGCAATCTTAAGGATGTACCTCTATCATGGGATAAAAGCGAGACAACTGCCATGTTGTTTCTTCCTCACCAGTGCGGTCTTTCCTGGCAGCACGCTTCTTCTGGCAATTGATTGGGAAGAAGAGCAGAAAATGTAAGCTTCAAAATTGATGATCAGATACAGCATTTCAGCTAACATTTGAGTTCACCTTATGAATATCAAACTTCAGGGAGAAAGCACCAGTTGATCTCTTTTTGGTATCTGATGCCCCCGCAAGCAATCTCATATTATTCACAGCATTCATGTCATCCTGCGGTAATCTTGCCAGCTAAAAGAAATTCAAATAATTAGTTCTGATATGCATGGAAAATGTTCTCAATAACATCAAATCAGGAATTCAAAAGATAACAAAAGCTCTGATGTCTGACCTCAAAACAGCATAAGAAATTGAAAACCAGCAAAAACACAGAGAAAAGTACCTTCATTATATTAAGACCCCGTTCACCCTCGAACTTCTCAGGATAAATAGCTGCAAGAATCATCAACAACCGCAACTTATTTTCACGGGTTGCATCCTGCAGAAGAGTGAGACTCCTACTTGATAAATATTATTGGAAAGTTGAGATGCACCCATTACAATTTACCACAAGTTTTACCTCTTTTGTAGTAAGAAATTTAATAACATCTTTCATTCCTGCATCTCCAAAAACCAGATCCTGCTCTAGTTGACCAAGCTCTCGAAGCCCCGACTCCCTGATAATTCTATTAATTTTTCCAGCAATCTGCATCCATAAAACACAATTTGTATAAAGACTTGAAAATTTCATCAACCAGTGGGTCTTTTTTTCTTTCTGATTAAACACTATTCCAAATGTATTCCAAAGGGGAGAAAAACTGGATAGTACAATTTAAGCTAATTGCAATATGTACTTCCATCTTGGAAAAAAAATAAACTTCATCCCGTAATAATGTGTTCTAAGCACAGCACATAATTAACTTCTTATCTGGAACACAAAAATGCAAAAACAATAACTCCTAGGGTAGCCTATCCATTGTACAGTTTCAAAGTTACTAAAAACTATTCAAATAAAATACAGAACCAGATATCTAATGGCGTTTTCATCAAGGAAAAAGTTCCAATCACTGGTATCGAAGGAAAGTTCATATAATGTGTTGCAAAAATATTGAAACTCAAAAGCAACATGCAGAAAGGATGGGAAGAGGAAGAATTCAAAAAACTAATATTAGTTGGTGTTTCCAATGAAGCTTCAAAATTATGAGACTTGTTGGGTTAAGTAAATTAATTAATTAACAAGTCACCTCAAATCAATTGAGCAATTCTTGATGAGATCTATAACGCTGCACTCGAAAGAACATGAGTAGGATGCCTAGACATAAACCTTTTTTAAGGGCAACATTGAAAAGTAGTAAACCAAAAATAGTTCCATTTGCTGCACTCTCTAAAAAAAAGAAACATTGTGCTGTTCTAAACGGGGCTTCAGCTGCCAGCTAAAAGAGAGAAAAAGAGCTGTTTGCTGTCAGAAGAAAGAAACTAACCTCTACATGGAGAGAGAGCTTGTCAATCTGTTCACTGTATTGAGGCAATGCTTGAACCATCTGTTGCAAGTCCCGTGTAGAAAGTTCACCATCTCTACACAACAGTAAACTTCAAGGTTGGAGATATACCATCACAGCAACTAATAATCTGATATAGAAACAGCCATATATCCATTCCTAAGCTCCGAGGGTACTTATATAAGCAAGGGAGAACATTGCTCCTTAAGATAACAAGCATCAAATAGCTAATCCAGAGGAGACAAATGAGTAGGTATGGATGACAGATTACTGTTTTCAATGTCAACTTCTCCCTGTTTTCCAATAACTAATCTCCTCCTTTTCTTTTCATAAAAAATGCCCTCTAGACCATTTGGTATGGATTTCAGGTTGCAAGATATTATGAACCAGGTGGCTCCAAGCAAGACATGAAAAAACAAAGATGGGATCACAAGATGTGCAAATTAAATGAGCACACAGGACAAGAACTCTGAAAAACTAAAAGAAGAAAAAAGAAATAGAGGACACATAAAACCCTCCATAAAAAAAATTAATTGAAAAAATAAACAACTTAACAAAACAATTATAATATCTACATAACACAGATCAGTAATTAGAGCAACATCTCAGAAGTAGCACGGGTCACTTCATGCATTTGAAAACTTGTGTCCTGATAGATCTCCTTTTGTTACTCATCCCTTTAATGTTAGCCAGAGGGACTGGGTTTTCTATTAAATTAACTCATTTGTGAATTTTGAACCAATAATTAATGCTCCTATGAGGTTTCAGTTACTGCAACTAAAAAAATATACCACTAACGATATCATGATAATGGTCAGCAATTTACATAGATAAAGAATTTTCATCAACCTTGAACCATGTTGGATTTTCGCAGCTTTATTTTTTGATACAAAGTTGGTCATCTTCTCGTGCAACCGCTCACTAGCCTAATAAGGAAACCAAGGATTAGAGCGCTCAACAGGTGGATGTTTAAAATCTACCAAATGCATAAGAACTATACGTACAAATGCTATGTGTGCATGCCGAAGCTCAAGCCAGACAGGATCGTGTTCCTCCAAGAGAACTTCCTTTTTTTCAGCTGGACCACCTGCTTTGCTGGGAACCTGAATAGGGAAACTCCTTGATAAATAGTATCCAAAGAGATCCAACGCAAATCAGAAAATCCAAGGGTATAGAACTCTCAACTATTGACTTACCTCGTGCACGTATTTATTTCCCTCCATATTCAACAGATCATGGCACATGGCATCATATGTCCACTCATGGATGACAGGAGCAATCTAAAAATTGTGAAATCAACCCGTAAGCAACAAAACCAAGCCATGCAAAGAGCAGATAATGATTTTATAAGCAACGTGCATCTAAAGACCTGATCTATTGATCTATCCAGGATGAGTAGTTCACAGGTTTCTGTCTGGGGGAAGTGTTCAATCTTTTGCTTATATTGTGTTAGAGTATCCCAAATTCTAGCAGCAAGCTTTGTAGGAATTAGATCGCGGGAAGTTGTCATTGTTGTTACATCAAGAGACCTGGCAGCACGAAATCTCACAAAAGGATATTCCTGGAAAATAAACATATGCATGCCTAAGAATATTATCAAGAGATTATGAATCAATAAAAGGAAGCCATTCTATATACCCGTAACGAAGCAAAAACTGTAGCGATGCGAGAAGCCATCACATTCAAACATGCATCACCTTTGTGACTATCCTCCTCATCCCCATAAAGTTCTTCTAAAGCCCTTTCATTGTCAGTAATAAAACCCTGTGTGGAACAACATATCACCACTAATTGGAAAAGAAAAACAAAATGAAGATAGGGAGCAACTTCTTGAAAAGTGATCGCAAATTTGTTAAAAGGATCAAACAATAAGTTAAAAAATAATTGTTTTAAAAACATGCAAGTAAAGTACCAGTTGCTTTCAATTGCTCAAATCATCCCCTAGGGGAATAATTTAAAAAAAAAATACAAAAGAAAAATAAAGATTATTTTCCCTAAAAAGGTTGTGCAATTTCAAGTTATCTATGACACATTGCCATCATCATTGTCTGGATCTTCAGGAACCTAGCATTGAAGCTTGGTCATTTAAGTTACCCTAAAAACAATCACGGGTCATTGTGGCATAAACACCAGGTGCATGAACAACTGCATCTTTATTTCTCTCTCTTTTCCTGTTCTTTTTTCACAAGCTCTTTAATTTTTATAAGTTGTCTGATGTTCCAATCCCATCTCTCGTAGAGTTAGAGGCTCAAGACACCAAAGGCTTTCTTGAGAAGGAGAAGGAGAAGGAGTAGGAGAAGAAGAAGGAAGCATAATACCAAAAAAGCAACTAAGTGTCAGAAAATAGAATTATTATAGATTGCCATGTCATGTGCCTTTTGACATACCATGTTGCACCGGAGAAAATACTGATGACTACTTTCAAAACAAAGATAGAATCTAGCTCAATTAACCAATCTTACCGACGCTAATTTCTGGTTGGAAACAAAAGAAACATAAGAGCCACTAAATATCATTGATGAAATCAGGGATCCCTAAAGAGTTGCTGGAAACTCAATCTGACAAAAGAGCTTTTCCTTGGCAACAATGAATATTCAAAATAGCTATTGATATAATTTATGAATAAGAAAGTAGAAAAGATAATCAATATTTTGCATATGATATTGAACTGGATAAATGAAGTAGCATCACCAAACCTGGCTATCTATAGCAAAATACTCCAAATTCATCTGCATAGCTCACACATCAAAATAAGAAATACATCAATATCAATTTGTAAGATTTAAAACAATGATGGATCAAGATAGCATATATCTTGCTGATAAATCAAATTGCTTCAGCACAATTATTGATCCAAAGTACCAAAAGTTTTACTGAGAAAGAGACCAATACCTCTCTCAATGCACCTATGCGAGTTAAAACACTTGAATCTTTCTTGATATGAGAAACCAGTTCTCTTGAAATAGAGGAACTGAAGAAAACAAATGCCCTTCATATACAGACAAGAAAAACAAAAAAGTTGAGTATAATTAGTATATTTGGACTTTCAAAAGTTAAAATTGACTAACTGAGGGCAATGAATAAAAACTATTTACATACTTTTTATACAAAGGTGATTTCCCAGCCATGTCTGACAAGAACATGATAACACTGCAAAATAAAACTAATAGTAAGAACACCACCCCTTATACATAGACATAGACATATAGATAGATAGACAGACAGATAGATGTAAATAAAATAAGAGACAAAATTAGCAACATTGGGACAGCAAAAACAAGAGTCAGGAACACAAGTCCCCATACATTGCTTTCACTGCAGATACGAACTTCAATTCTTTCTTTAAAGAAGTGATAAAATTGCAGAGACTACTAGGTGTCACAAAAAAGCAATGGATGTAAGAATTGCAAAAATAAAAACAAAACAAAATCAAAGCGTAGCACAGTCATCGATAGGTAAAGTCCATTAGTCAACCTACCAACTAGACTAAGTAAACTAGCTAATAATAAGAGACAATACCCAAAAGGGTTGAGCATCATTTTTATTAAACTGAGTGCATTTCAAGAAGTCGTTCACCTGCCTTAAGTTAAGAGCTAAAGTTCAGATTTATAATCTCACTCGTGCTCTGTACACAATCTATTCAAGATAAATTAAATATGCCTTAATGTTATTCAGGCAAGTCCTGATTTATGCAAAGCAATTAAATTGGAAAAGCTCCAAAAAATCAATATTCCTTTTTTTCTTTTTAAAGGGCAGGATGATGAACATGGAAAGTCAACCAAAGGAAAATACATTACTTCTCTTTTGTTGGTTGGATGAAGTATATAGCATCCATGGAGGGCAACGGCTGCCTTCTTCTGTATATGTCTTCTACCACTGCAAAGAAAAAAATGATAATCAAGCAATCTGGAGAATGGTGAATGCAGCAATTAAAATTCAAATGGTCATTCTCCCAATGTTTAAACCATATAATCCCATTTGCAATGCAATATGAGAATTTTAACATAAGCTAAGAGAATATCATATTGTAGAGCAACATGTTTCAGTAATTTACAACAGTCAGGATTCTGGTATGATTGTATGGAGAATGAAATGCTTCAATGAATAGCCATGTGTGAAATTAAATCATTTATTCTAATGACAAGATATTCAATGAAATCACTCCATCTCAACGAATACTAGAATAATATTCTTTCGTGCTGGCAACCGCCTGCTCTCTAAAGTGATCAAAATGCATACAATACATTCAATATTTTGCACATAAAAACTACAAAAAGAAAAAATCTCTCCATCTGTCTCTCAAATAGATTTAAAAATTGCATAGAGATTTTCTGAACCATCCCAGATTTTAAAAGTTTCCCTTTTACTCCTTACATGAAACTCCTTCCTGCGTGATATCAGCCATCTTGCATGAGCATGACATGATCTTCACAGTAAGTTTATCCATGATGAGAACCTGCAGGTAAGATATTCAAGAGCCGACATTAACAAAAATGCATATTCTAAAAGATGGAAGACATTGGTAGGGTAGCTATAATCATGTAAAAATGTAGCAAATCACTTGTCTAAACTGGGCAATCATTGGGTAAGGCAACCACACATGATTCCAACAAAGCCCCAAATTTTCACTAACAGGATACACTCAAGCTACAGTTGACACAAGATGGACATGTACCATTTGTATCAAAACATAGGTGTCGTGTTTCAAAGATTGATAGGAAATCAATTTGAGATACTGTGAAATGTTAGGATGTTTATTTGAAACTCCATCAAATACAAGGACATTTACTCTATCTAAGTGGTATTAAGAAAACAGTATAGTTTACAGGCATTGCAAAATAATGACATATTAGATAGGACCAGGTGAGGTACCTTCCAAGATGATTTTGAGTCCCCTGTTTTGGCTGATCGAAGCATTTCATGCAATAAACCTGAAAAGAAATATAAACTTAGAATGGCAGACAACATTCCCTTCCTAGTTTTCTCACAGATTCAACAAAAGAAAATAACAGCATCAACCAATTCAAGGTGGTCCCGTTAAGCTTTTGTCTGTTTAGCAAGCAACGTGTTCCAATGGACAGAAATTTTCTCATACTAAAGTCATTCTTCTTAGAGAGATAAGATATTCAACTCCAATAGTATCAACTTCAAAATTTATAGAATCCGAACAAAGATATAGATATTGCATTGGCGACTAAATTTCGCCAGATTAAAATCGCAATCTCCAGCACAAATTATTTCATTCTTCTCGACATAAGGTAGCAATTCAACAAATTCTTAGCAACTGAAATGGCAAACCCTAACTAAATTTGGCCCGTATCTCTATTTATTAGGCCCTGATTAGTTATCAGAAATAACAAAATTACCAGACATTTTACATTACATTACAAAATATTCAACTAAGCTTGAAGCTTGAAATGAATAAATAAATAAAGTAAACTATCACTCCATTGAACTAAAAAGCACAGGATCATGTTAAGTTGCTTGCTTTTGAATCAATCAAACTGGACCTAAAATTGAAAACATGGATAGAGAAGGAGATATTGAAGTTACGTTCACGGCTGATTTGTCTAAAATTTCTGTAGTCGCCACCGTAAGCAGACGACGAATCAGAATCCGAGAACGACATGTCGACGATTAATCAAAACTCCAAAGCCGATCCTATGATTCTCCCTCTTTCTAGACTTTGCTTGATCGGCCGATCCAGAAACGATAGTTGCAGAGATCGTTTTCTAGTGATCGAAGTAGGGAGGGGAGGAGCAACGGTGGAGGGAGAAAGGGATGGAGGGAGGGGGATCAAAGAAGGCAAGATGGGGGGCAGTGAGAGAGAGTAAAATGAAATATAGACTATTTTAGAAGTTGTTTTAATTTATTGAAAAAAATAAATGATTTTTTTTAATTTATAAAAGGTGGGATGGTGATAATTGTTGTGTTGACCATTGCCGGTTCAATTTCGCGTTGCGTCGTGGAATAGAGGAGTTGAAAGACCGGCGCCTGCAATAGAATT